>VXBZ01002578.1:180122-272511 GCA_013399135.1 Heliornis fulica | reverse complement strand
TTTTTTTTTTTTTTCCCTAATAGGCCTATTTTGAGAAAATGGGCTAGAGAGTCCTAGATTAGCTTTAGTATTTTGGACTCTAGTCCTACTTTTGTGTGTGCACCCAGATGAATTTATCTTTAGGTTTTGATATGAATGCGGTAGCTGGAGTTTTAAAAGTGCTGGGTAAACAGTGGCCTGTCTGAACTTCATCTCCCAAGAGCAAAGGGCTCTAAGCTAGCACAGAAAGGCTCAACAGGAGCAGCAGCCTGGAATCTGAAGCCAGACACATTCAGACTAGAATTCAGGTACAAATTTGTAATGAAGAAGGTGATTAACCTCTGGAATGGACTAGAATAGATGGATCCTTGGTCTCTTCTTGTTAGTTTTGAAACAAGATATCTTCTGGGTATGAGTTAAGCCACATAATAAACTGGAATGTAGGAAGTTCCACTTGAACATGAGGAGGAACCTTTTTACTGGGAGCATGGCAGAGCCCTGGGACAGGCTGCCTGAAGAGGTTGGGAAGTCTCATTCTCTGGAGACATTCAACCCCTGTGATCCTGGATGCTGTCCTGTGCCCTCTGATTGAGCTGATCCACCTTTGGCAGGGGTTGGACAGGATGATCTCTAGAGGTTCCTTCCAACCCCAGTCTGTGAGTCTGACTCTCTAAGAGGTCTGTTTTACTTTACCTTGGCCTCAGCGTAGGGAAGGTGAGGCAGATGAAATCCAGCAACCCAACTGAATAGACATGTACACACGCAAGCAGAAGTCCAAGCAAAAGACTCACAGTTCTACAGACCTTAAGCTGTATGTTAAGTAATTTTGAATTATTTTTGTTACTTCTAGGAGAGGATTAGTTTGTAATTCTGCATAGGTCTGGGAATCTTCCTTTATTTCATTTCAGCAGTGGTAGAACTTCATTCTCAGGGCTGAATTTCTACACCATCCAGTGTGCCAGGCTAATCACCAAGCTGAAACTTGGTTGTTTCTTAATAGTCCTACTGTAGTGGCGGGACCTGTGTCCGTGGACATATACCACATCCAGCTACTGATACCATCCTCCGTGGCTTTGAGCCAAGAACTTAGCCCCTCTGTTCATGATTTACTTTTGATAGATTGTGATGTTTCTTTTCCCCAAGGACAAAAGCTTTTAATTTGTTATTTGTAAAGCCCTTTTTAAGAATTGACTAAGAAAAGTATTAGTGAAATACAAAGTGGTGGCATTATTTTACTCTGTGACTCATTCAGAAATTAAAAGCAAAAATGAATTTCTTTTCCAAATAAGTGCTATCAACCTCATCTTTACCAAGTGACTTCGTTCTTGCTTCTGCATGGCATTGTGGATCAGGGTGAACTGTACTTCAAAACATTTAATTGCATGCAGTGAGAAATGAAGAAAACTGAAGTGGATCCTAAAAATGTATTAAAAATCTGAAATAAAATGAGAATGATTTCATGTCAAGTGAGACAAATGCAGAGTTGATACTCCAGTGCTTCACACTTCCACTTGTCCTTGGCACTGAGAAAATGAGATTTTTAATATCTGAAAAACAGATTGCCACGAAGACTCATCCATTGTAAATTTAAGCTGTCTTTATAGCAACTTAAGCTGGGGACAAGATTGTTCATTACATCTGATTCTACAACTGTGGCCATGATTTCCATATTGAATTTTTTTTTATTGTCTGTACCAGGAATAGGAAGGGGAGCTGGTAGTGTTTTCCCTGTGTTAGCAGATAATTTATTTAATGAATAATGCGAAAAGGGCAAAGGTTTTTGAGTTCTCACTTGCATATCAACTGTAGATTGTGGCAGCACCTGCTTTTGCTGCTGTGATCAGACCTGGTTTGTTGCTTTGCATTTATTGTGGTTTAACCCCAGCCAGCAGCTCCCCGTGCAGCCACTCATTCCTGCTGGTGGGATGGGGAGGAAATCGGAAGGGTGAAAGTGAGAAAACTCATGGATTAAGATAAAGTTCAGTACGTAAAGCGAAAGCCAAAGCAAAAGGCGGGGAATTTCTTCCTCACTGTCCATGGGCCAGCAGGTGTTCAGACATCCCCAGGCAGCAGGGCTCCACCATGTGTGAAGGTGACTTGGGAAGGTAAACACCATTGCTCCAAACATCCCCCCTTCTTCGTCCTTCTGCCACGGCTTTATATGCTGAGCATGACGGCATATGGTCTGGGATATCCCTTTGGCCATTGGGGTCAGCTGTCCCGGCCATGTCACGAGGAGCTGGTGGGGCCATGGCTCTGTGTGAGCACTGGTGACCAGGAATGAAAACATCCCTGTGTTATCAGCACTCTCCAGCACAAACCCAAACCAGAGGCCTGTACCAGCTACTGTGAAGAAAATGAGCTCTATCCCAGCCCAAACCAGTGCAGGTTTGTGCTCAATGGAGACAGAGGGGAAGAGGGATATTGATTTACCATTTCCGAACCATGATTTGATGGTGGTGGAAGTTACACTATTCAGGACTGAACTTTTTTGGCTAAAATTACAGGTGTGGGATTGCCTGTCTCCTGTCTGATGTATCCTTAAAAGACAAAACATGTCAGCAACCATTATATGTGCGTGGGGGCAGGGACGATATTTCTGTGCCACTGAACTTTAGACCAACATTGAGTCAAAGACTATTTGTAACCCTTTTCAAGTGCAGCCCTTCTGTGCTGGCATCAAGTGTGGGAAGCTGAAGGTTCCTCTCCTTTCTGTGTGCCTGCATCAACTTGCCTAAGTCCAGCTACCAGGGCAGAGCTGAGGATTATCCGAACTGCCTTGCTGCTTGGCTCACTCTAGGACAGTTTGTGATTGCGTCCAGGCTGTAACAGTGCTCCCTCAACCTTGAACAAAGCAAAACCAGAGTTATCTTATTTTCTCATGAACTCTCCCCAGTTCATTTCTGCTGAGATGCTGTTACCATCCTCTGCATTCTCAGATCTGGAGTCTCTTGGATGATTAGTTCCTTTTTCCTCCTCTGTTCGTGATCCAAATTTTGGTCTTGATCCTAATGGCTCTTCATTTATAACATCTGAGGTCTGTACCATTTTTCCCCCCCTCTTCCCATTAGTATCACTAATCAGTTCTGCCATTGTCATCTCACATCTGCAGCCTTTTCCATGGTTCTCTTATCTCCTCTCGTGTTCCAGTTTTAATACTGGATGTTAGAAGGTGATCTTAACTTTCCTTTGCATGTTTGGTTCTTTGCTTCTTCTATGCTCCTCATCCTGGAAGCTAAGTCTTTCTCTGAGGAATCTAGTTCTCTGTCATTAGCCTCTCTAACCTTCAGAAAGTTTGTATATATTTAAGTGTAATTTGTTCCTCTTTGGAAAACAAACCTGTTCTCTGTATTTAACTCAAAATTTGGCAATAAGTCAACAGCATGATCTCATTTTTTTTGTGACTGCCTCAGGAAACATGTTTTAAATGCAGTTAAGAGACTTACCAGAAAAGTGTTTCGGTGTAGAGCTGTCATTAAAATTTTTGGGGTGGCTGGCTGCGAGGGACCTCTGTGTTTGAATTTTCCATTCATCCATATGCAGATGGTGCAGTTTCCTCCCAGACCACAGTACCTGACCCATGGTCTGTCCGGACCACTTCTCTTGTCTGTGACCTTCCTTTAGGCGACCTCCTTTCCTGGAGAGGAATAAGACAACTTGAGTCTTAGATTTAGGCCAAATGGTTTGTTTTGGAAATGGCAGCTGACAGCTCTCAGCATCTCCATCCCCAAAACCACCGTCGCTTCTCTTTGCTACATTGGGGTGAAGGCAGGCATTAAATCCTAGGGGAAGCTGGTGACCAGGAGCTGATTGCTGCTACTCTGGAAAAGCTCATTCAGCCCAACCTTTTGCCCTGTGAGTTCCTAAGATTTATTTATTTATTTATTTATTTATTTATTTATTTATTTATTTATTTATACAAAGTAAAGGAATAAAAGAAATTGAAGGAAAAAGCCACATAAAAGACAGATCAGTCCATGTACGCTCAGTGGACTCCGTCTGGAATAGGTGNTTTTTCTCAGTGATAGCCAGTGATAGGACAAGGAGCAGCGGGTGCAAGCTGGAGCAGAGGAGGTTACAGAATCACAGAATTTTAGGGGTTGGAAGGGACTTCCAGAGATCAACAAGTCCAACCCCCCTGCTAAAGTAGAGCAGGTCACACAGGTCGATGTCCAGACAGGTCTTGAGTATCTCCAGAGAAGGAGACTCCCCAACCCCCCCCGGCATCCTGTTCCAGTGCTCCATCACCCTCACCTTGAAGAAGTTCTTCCTCACATCAGTGCGGAACCTCCTGTGGTCCAACTTATGACCACTGTCCCTAGTCCTGTCCCCACAGGCCACTGAAAAGAGGTTGGCCATCTCTCTTTATCTCCCACACTTCAGATATTTATAAACATTGATGAGATCCCCTTCCAGTCTTCTCCAGGCTGAACAGCCCCAGCTCACTCAGCCTCTCCTCACAGGGGAGATGGTCTAGGCCCTTCATCATCTTTGTGGCCTCTGCTGGACTCTCTCCAGGAGATCCCTGTCTGTTTTGTACCAGGGAGCCTAAAACTCGACACAGGACTCCAGGTGAGGCCTGACCAGGGCAGAGTAGAGGGGGAGGATCACCTCCTTCGACCTGCTCTCTATGGTCCTCTTAATGCACCCTAGGATCCCACTGGCCTTTGTGGCCTCGAGGGCACGCTTCTGGCTCATGGCCAACCTGTCATCCACCAGGACCCCGCGGTCCTTCTCCGCAGAGCTCCTCTCCAGCAGGTCATCCCCAGCCTGTACTGATACCTGTGGTTGTTCCTTCACCGGGGCCAGACCCTACACTTGCTGTTATTGAACCTCACCTGGTTCCTCACTGCCCAGCCCTCCAGCCTGTCCAGGTCTCGCTGAATGGCAGCACAGTATTCCTGTGTGTCCGCCACCCAAACTCCAGGGTTTCATGTGAACATAAGGAAAAACTTTCACTAAGAGGGTGACAGAGCCCTGGGTCAGGCTGCCCAGAGAGGTTGTGGAGTTTCTTTTTCTGGAGCCATTCAAAACCTGCCTGAACGTGTTCCTCTGTGATTTAAGCAGGGGGGTTGGATTAGATGATCTTTAACATTCTGTGTTTCTGTGATCCTCAAGGCTTGGCTGTTAATGTTACAGCCATTTCTTTATGGAGCACAGGAAATAATCCCATGGAAATCTTACTCTACCCATGTGTTTTCTATTCCAACTCCTGTATACCATAGCCTGAAGTGTAAATATTCTCTCCAGTTCTTTCTGCATCTGCCTGGATATAATGTCCTGCCATTCCCTTTCCCCTTGGCTAGTACTTTGACTTTTGAAGCACTTTGAGTCCGTGTTAGTTTGTGGAGAAAGACATCAGCGGTGATAGCTAAAGAAAACCCTATTAGGTCATTCCTTTTCAGAACATAGTACCTGTCTTCTGAGCTCTTTGCGGATGTTAGCCAAATAATCCTTTTAATAGCTTTTGTGAGTTAAAAGGGTAGGTAACTGTCATAAGGCTAAATGATTGCATAGATTAATTTACTTGTGGCCAAAGAAATCAATTGTAATTTAAATTTTTGTCTCTCAACTGATTACAAGACATCAACTTCCTCCTCAGGAATCTACCATGTGCACTGAAGTCTATGTCTGTGATTATATATGGGTCTGGATTAGTTACAGATTATCCAGAATAATGTGATTGAACATTTCCAGTTTTTAACCTCTGGGTGTGCATGAGTGCAAATTACTTGGCCTTGTTTAGATCTGTAAGGTATCTCTTTATAATTTGAGTCATTATAATTCAGAGACTGTTTGGATGTAAAAGATTATTTACCAGACTTTTAATACCATGGGTTTGTCGCAGGCCATGTCAAAGCTTGCACTGAAGGCAAAGGGAAGAAAGAGGGTGAGGGTTTATTGATTCATTTAAAAAATAAAATTTGAAAGATGATATAAGAAAAGCCAGTGGTTCCAGGGAGCATTTTTCTTAACCGTGGATATATTTAGGGATTGGTATAGCTTCAGCTGCCTTTTAGCAGAGGGATGGGTTAGGTGATTGAGAAGGATCCTGAAGAGATGTCTTTGGTTTCTTGGGTCTTTTTTTAGCGAGAAGTAATTTGGTGCTGCTGCCTCATGTTGGTTGGACTCAACGATCTTGAAGGTCTTTTCCAACTGACTCCATTCTGTGATTCTGTGAAACTGCTGTAAGGTCCACCTCTGTAAGCAGATGTATAATTGTGTATGTTATGTTTGTATCTTACAGAATGGTGAATAACATTGAAGACCCCGAAGAGGCTTTATAACGTCCCATCCCCATGTAAAGTATGCTCAGAACTTTTCCAGTAGTGTAAGTACAAGCTAAAAAAAACCCACAAATTTTTTTGGTGGTTTTTTATGTGTCAATTTTCTCCAAAAGCGGGAAAATGGTTACAATGATTATCAGCAGTTGCTGAAATTGGAGAGTTCTGCTGGTTTGGTATTTGCCAGACATTTAAACCAGGGAGCAATGGCATTTACTTCCTTGCTTGGTCTGGGATGTATGTTATTTATGTTTCTAATGTTCTTTCATTGAGTGAGAAGAAAACTCATGTAGATCTTAGAAACATAGTGTGGATCAGAGGAAAGGTAGTGTTAAAAGAGTCTCCATACCTCTACTCATCATATGAAAGGGATGCCAGAGTTGTACAAGACTATTATGGACTTGGTAAAAGGGGATGAGTACACCTTTAACGTAGTGTTACATAGCAAAGGCAGGAAAGGTAGAGCACCTAACCTAACGTTAGCATGGGATGTGTTGGTACAAGCAACCACTGCTGATCTTGAATTCCAGTTTGAGCTTCTTGGTTTGTTCTTTTAAATAACTTCTGTCATGAATCTTCAATGTAATTGGTATCCTTGCTGTTTCTTTGCTAAATAAGCAAATTAATTCAAAATTTGAAGCTTGTCAGACTGTAAGGAAAGGCTTGACCTGTTCTGGGCTGTTATCAGTCTCTCTCACTGGCCAGTCCTAAATCACAGTTCCCCATCCCTCTTTAATAGACTCAACCAAAAGCTTGTCCACTGGCAATCAGATTTCTGAGGTACTTTGACATCTTGACTTATGAAGGCACTTGCTGTCAGAGTTGGAAAGAGAAATTCTGTCTACAGCAAAACTGGTAGTGAGAAACTGGGCTGCTGTGAATGCAGTCAGATTTTCCCAGGTGGATTGTTTCAAGGGGGAAGATACTAATATTATTCATCTAGTTCATAGATGTTCATAGTGCAAATGGAAGTGCAGTCACAGGCTTCTGTATAAAAGCAAAAACTTTCCATGATCAGCACTGTTCCCTTGTGGCCAAGAGACTGATGGGACCTGGGGGTCTTGAGAAGAGAGCACCCAGGAGGTCCAGGGAGGTTCTGTTCTCCTCCCTCTTCGCTCAGCCCTGCCAAGGTCACAAATGGAGTTGCGTGTCCAGTGCAACTGGACTGGGAAGCCTGAACTTCCCAGTTCAGGACAGACAGGGAGCTGCTGGAGAAAGTCCAGTGGAAGGTATGAGGATGATGAGGGGCCTGGAGCATCTGTGTTGTGAGGGAAGGGTGAGAGAGCTGGGGCTGGTTAATCTGTAGAAGAGAGGTCTGAGGTAATCTCCTCAACACTGATCAGTAGCTAAATGGGAGTGTCCAGAGTTCTACTGGTTTTGACTCTTCTCAGTGGAACCCAGCGACAAGATCTGGGGCTATTGTCACAAACTGGAATACAAGAAGTTCCATCCCAGTGTGAGGAAAAACTGTCCTCTATGGGTGCCCAAGTCCTGGGACAGGCTGTCCAGGGAAGTCAGGGATTCTCCTTCTCTGAGGAGATCTCATAAATTATTCCTTGTGACCTGCTTGAGGTGACCCTGCTTTAGCAGTGGTTTGGAGTAGATGATCTCCAGAGGTCCCTTCCAACCCCACCAGTCTGAGGTTCTGTTACAGTCAGGATGTTTGTGTCTGAAATTAAACTGCCAGTGTATTTCAGAAAGACTTCTCAATACAACCATTAATCGGTTATTTTCTATTGCTGGTGGCTTATCTTCTATTCAGTACTAGTCGTCTCCTACCCTACGTTGTTGCCAGTCCCCTGAGCCACCTCCTCTTCCAATCTGTTGGATTTCAGTATCACCACTTGAAATTGTAAAGATCTAGCTCACAGCAGGAAAGAAGACTGGAGGTAAGGCCGTGTTGCACTGCGCACCTCTATTGTCCTGGTAATTCAGAGGTTGCAGAGTGATTGTGGTGCTCCTCTGCACTTGTGAGAGCACAAGGACAGTCCATCAGCTTTAACTTTGAATTGAACTTTTACTATAAATTTCTGAACTGTGAATTATATTGTTTTATTTTCCTATGCTAGATTTTAGTCACGGTCTGCCCATGTGCAGTTTTGGTTGGATGTTGTGTTACTCAGTTGCTTTCTGGAATCATCGCAGCACATTGATGTGCACTGTTAATCAGCTGCCACCCTCTACCAGAGAAGTAGCAGCTCTTTCAACTTATTCCAGTCTGTATGCTGTTAGTATGGTCATTGAGAATGTGCAATATAATTTTAGGTAAGTTTTGGCTAGTGAAAGGTGGGTTGAACCTATTGGGCGTGGATTAGGGCGTATTAAATTGGAGGCAATGGGCCAGGATGACCCAGGTAGATATAAAGTTTCCAGATTAAAGTGTAGGTATCTTTTAAAAAGGATAAATGGGCTTTGTGAGTTTGGAAGTGGTAAGAAGAAAACAATCTTTAAAAAATAACCCAAAAGCTTAAGCTTTAATACTCTATAAGATTAAAATTGAATAGTCTTAAAACTGCCGTGGTTTTAACGTAGTTTGGTTACCCTGCCATGCTCAGCATCCTCTGTCAGAAAAGCAAAGCAGGCAGCTGGCTGCAGCTGCCATTTCACCTACCTAATTTGTATCTACAGTTGGACAAGAGTCAGTGCTGGAGAGGAATTCAAGGCATGGTGTGAACACAAGTCGACTGATTTTTGTCTTAGAGGAATTAGATATCTAAAACTGAGTCCTCTAGCCAGTGCAAGTATATTTCCATTGGGGTCTCCATAAATGTAGTGGGAGTAATTGCTTTTACTTCCTGGCTCAGAGCAGTATTTATTAATTAACAGGAAGTAATAGTGAGATGTGACCTCTGGTATTTGTGTTGCATGTTTCAAACTATCAAAATATGATTTCTGATGGAACTAGACAGTTTCAACATTGTCCTTGAAGTTTACTTGAATTATGAGCCTGGTGCTTATGAATGTGACTGCCAGCCATGACAGAGCTGTCTTGGGAGTGAGTAAAAGCCTGCTGAGTAGAAGGAAAATCAGTGTGAGTAATGCAGGTGGAAAAGGACTGGAGTGAAGCCTTGTTTAGGGAAGAACAGAATGATAACAAAGACAGCGCACATTGAAGAACAGCCACTGGAGTTACAATGGCTTGGAAAGTCACCACATGGCTGATCTGTGCTGAATGTCTGGTTTCCTTGGATTGTGACATAAAAACACGTTAATGAAAGAGGACTCTAATAATTTACTCTTCATGTTCAGTGACAAGGTATTGTGTAATTGTTGGTGGCTGCAGGAATAAGTTGACATTTTAGGCTTCCTTAAGTAAAACAATGCATTGTCTGAGCTCTTAGTGTTACTTTATGATAAACCAGAAGAGTTAATTCATGATTTCACAGCTTCTCTGATAGGGACATAAAAGAAACCTTGTTGCATGTGTGCCTTTCATGCTTACTTCTGCACTGGTCAAGTTGGTTTGTCCCCATCTATTGAGATGGTAATGGAAATTATCAGAGCCTTCTTTAAGCTAATTCAGCAGGACCTATCTATGGGTGGGTTGGTTGATTAATTTTTTCCTGCCAGGTTAGTGAACTGGGGATTTCACCCAAGTCCACCAAAATTCCACTGAGCTCTGCAGAAGGGCAGGAGAACAGGTAGTATGTTAGTTCACCTGCTCTAATGCATCTGCAGCCTCTGGATGTGCATCTGTAGGTGTTCTACTCCAAGCAGGACATAGAAAGATTTGGACATGCTCTGAGAATATAGACTGGGCCTCTATGTTGAGGAAGAGAAAGTTTCCATAGTTCAGGTCAAAGACACACACAAAAAAAATGTTAGTTGCTTTAAGAACATTAAGATGTGTATTTCTTTTTTAAATGCTTTTAAATAAAATAAAACTTTTAATGTGGAAACTACAGTGGCCAAAAGCCCATCTTTTTGCCATTATGATTTATATTCTTTAAGGAACTGCTGTTATCTATTCCTGAGTTGTTCTCAGAGTATAATCTCTGTCTTTACTAAGACAGTGTGTGAATAAAACTACACTTGAGAACTGTTCTGGTGGTGAAAAAACACTGCTTTATAGTGAATCACAAAATTAGGGTTGGGGAAGTTTCAGTCATTTGCTGGGTTTGAATTTTAGTATTTTGAACTAAGAAATTTCTATTTTAAGAAAGTGTTGGGTGATACTACTGATAATAGATCTTGAGGGAGAATGAAGGTGCCTGAGATATTTCAGAACGTCCCTTTACATGTGAAAAAGCAGTGGTGGAAATCCTAGTGATGGCATCCTTTGAAGTTTGTCCTACATCTTGTCATACTGATGCTATAGATGGACCCTGTGGGACGACTGTATGTATGGTGAGAAAAACGCTCAACATTTGGCCAGGTGCTTGGTCTGCCTTCTTGCCGAATGCCTGTGTGACTTTGAAGAAGTCATTTTGACTTGTCTGAAGGCTAGTCCTTTTCTGTGAGCTCATGGTCTCAAAAATTAGTGTAGTTTGATATCCCTGCCTCCCAGGGATGTTCTGTAGAAAGATGTGTTTCAGGTATTTAGATACTCCCAACCAGCAGACTTAACAGACAAGAATTCTGAAACTCTTTCTGAATTTTAATAGAAGATTGGCTGAATTTTGGAGGGAGCTGAGAAGGCAAGCCTGGTATCTGAGTTAGACCCACTTTGCTGTTTTACTGCCACAATGGCTCTGTTTCTTCCTGTGGGCTACAGACAGCATTTCAGTGTGTTGGTGAGATTTGCTAAGCCATGTAACTCAAGTGCACAAGTCCTACCCTGATACAGTTACAGAGCTTCTATCCAAAGTTGAGTCTTCAGCTCCTGAATCCAAGAGTTCCTCCTTTGCTCTTGGCTTAAGTTTGGGCTTTGGGCCCTGGTTCAACACTCAGCTGCCACTTGAGCTTTTCTCTGTTTGTTAGTCCTTCTGATCCCTCGTTCTGCCCTTGAATCCAGCCGTGGAGTTTGAATTCCTGCCTCGTTGCTGTAGAATTGCAACAATAGTAGGAAACCCAGATTTTAGATGAAGGGAAGGTTAGAGTTAGACAGATAAGGTGTCGGTGTGAATCAGTCTGTGCCTTGAGTAGAATTCAGAAGTACCTGGCTCCCAGCCCTGTGCTTAGTCAGAGGTGTCAGTCCCTTTGGTATGACTTGGATTATGACAGTAATTGGCATTTATATTATATTTTTCCCTTGTAAGATCGATCTCAAGTTCTCTCTTTCCCAGAGATGTAGAGTGGATACTATAGGGCAGAGTAACTCACTCGCCAAAGTAAAATCAGTGGCAAAACTGCCAGGGCTTGCTTACTGTCAGTGTGCCAGCATCCAGTGAAAACCGTTTTATCAGCAGTGAAGACTTTTGAAGGCTAGGTGGAAGAACAGCTTGTGCAGAAGTAGTGAATCTAGGTTTGGGGCTCTTTAACTAGCTGAGAAACTTGAAGCCTCCCGAAGAAATGATATGTTGATATTCTGCTCTCAGCTTGCCTTCTATAATTTGTGTAGCGGTGAGTATTTGATTACGTTGGATTTATTTTCAGAAGTTTCAGGCTGCTCTTATTAACTGTCACCATCTTGATCGAAAGCGTATGGCAGTGTTCTGCATTCATAAGACAGTATTTTGCATTCATAAACAGAACTGGTGACGTTTAACCTCGATAGATCAGCTTGTAGTCTGATTTCACTCCTTGCCGCAATGTGAGGCTTTCGTTTCCTTGGGATGAGAGCAGTCATTACGAGCATTACATTTTGTTTGTGAATCAGGATGAATGGGAGTAGAGTCCTCTTTGAAAATCAGAACGAAGAGATGCAACTGCAGGAGATAATTATGCTAACGTATGGGTAAGGATGGCTCTGTGTTCGTTGACATCATGAGCACTTGAGGCCTGATTTGTTTTTTTTTTTTTAATTTTTCTTCTTTCCCTCTCTTGAAAACTGGTACAACTCCACTGAAAATACTGGAGTTGCAACTGATGAGCATTAAAGTGTTGGCTCAGATGAGTCAGATCCTTAATCCTTAGTTGCGCCCCAGAATTCATAGCATCAACCACTGTTTTGAAGGCAGCTTTGCTTAATATGGTGCAAAGCTTCGGGTGTTTCTGAAATATTTAAATTGTCTGGGAATAAAAGGAGATGCACTTGTTCACTAAGAACAGAAAAGGCCAAAGCTTGAATTTGAGAACACTAGATAGTGTTATGCCCTAAATGTCCCAATTTTGTTCCAACAGTGCTGTCAAGCTGTGCTTGATGTGTCACAGCCTATGCCTCTAAACGCATGTGCATGGTGTGTGCTGTTCACTTTGTGATATACGTCAGCCACTCTGTGGAAAAGCTATAGCTTGGAATGAAAGTTCCTCTTTTGAGCATCTTGTAGGAACCAGCCGCATCCTTTGGGATGGGTGGCAGTGGGTGAAACTGTCAGGAAAGGAAGGAGGAGTGAATGAAACTGCTTGAGTCCTTGGATCTCCTAAAAATATATGGAATGAGAAACAAGCTTGTGTAATATAAAGCACAGTCAAAAAATTAAGACTGGGCAGCTGGACGTGGAGTTTCTTTGTAATTGCTGGTTCTGACAGAAAGCATCCGAAGCGGTAGTTCATGTGAATCAGGTTGTGGAATATCGGTCTGATTGATAAGCAAATTATATTGCCTTTGGAAATAGCAGTGCCATCCTTAATATCCATTTCCACTTGTGGTCTGGATCAGCGGCCTCATGTAGAAGGGAAACATAGCAGCCCAGTCACACTGAACAAGGATTCTTACACCAGCACGTGGTCTGGGAACTGGGCATGCAAAGCCAGTACAACTCCTGTCTCTGCCATGTGTTTTTAAGAGCTGGAGGATATCTGTCCCCATGGTGGTTCCAGTAGCAATTTTCACTAGCTCTGTATGCCCATGCATACAGGAAAAAAACTGGGAGGCTAAGGAGAAAAAGGCTGTGATAGTTAAAATGCTTGTTAAATAGTTGTGGAAAGTAATGCTTTTCACTCAGTATTTTAGGCTAAACCCTGTTACTTCACCTTGTGATTTTGCCTTTCCGTTTAAAGGGCAGACTGTTTAGTTACATGTGCATGGTATGTTGATATAAAGTGATGATGCTTCAAAAGCAGATTTAGGTTGGATATTAGGAAAAAGTTCTTCAATAAGAGGGTGGGATCCACCCTCTTATTGAAGAGGTCCAGCTTTCCCAGAGAGGTGGTGGAGGCCCCATCCCTGGAGACATTCACGGTCAGGGACCCATCAATTGATGGGGCTCTGAGCAGCCTGATTTAGTGAAGATGTCCCTGCTCACTGCAGTGGTGGGACTAGATGGCCATTGAAGGTCCCTTCCATCCTAATACAATCTGTAATTCTGTAAAAGATAAGAGTGCAAATTCAGGAGATAATGTTAACAGGAGAGCATAGTTAGGGTCCTACCCTAGGCCAGCAGTCTATGCCATATGTCAGAGAAGGGTAGAAGTTGGCATCTGTCCCCATCCTGTTTGCCACAGTGGATGTGACTTTATCAGAATCATTTTTAAACCAATTACCAGACCTAGGATCCTGTTCTGAACACTTTGGCTCTAGCCCACATCCATATTATGCCGTTTATATCAAATATAGGTCTTACAAAACTAGTTGCAATTTTTGATACAAGTCTTGAGCTTTGCAGAGCTTATTAGATAAAGCAGTGAATTTTAATGGAAATTTAGAGAAGGACCTCTGCAGAAGAGGATCTCTTCAATGATGCTAGAGTACTTCTGACTCCTCTACANGGAAGATTTCTTGGGGTCATTAAAGAGTCCAGAGACATTTTCTCAAGTGTTAGAGGTGTTAAGGCTGGTGTCTGGCCTTATTCCCAAATGGATAATTGAATTGCTTTGAACTTTTGCAAGTTCAATTGGACATGGACTTAACTGGTAGCTGTTTTTATGGGATTATTCTGCTGTGGTCTATCACCCAGAAAGCTAGTGTTGGGTAAATTATTCTTATAGCTCTCTGGGCTATGATAGTAGGTAAGAAAACCTTGCTGCATTTTTCCTTCCTTTTCTTTACAAGATATAGAGTTTTCCTCTTCTCTTACCCTCCTGCATATGGCCATGTATCCCCATTTGAGATCAGCACTTTCAAAGTTGGGGGGAAGCCCCATATCTAAAGGGTGAAATTCATACCAAAAAAGAGGTTAAATAGGTCTTGGGGGGGTTGACAAGGAAAAGCAATGGTATTTAGAGCAATTATGCCCGAAAACAGTGTTCTCTGAAAGAAAGTGGCATTAGGAATGAAAAGTAATGGTGGTTGAGACATGCTGGATATTTTGTAACTGGATTAGGAATGAAAATAGTTCTTTTATTTAGTCTCATCTAGTTCTCCTTTCCATCTGATTACTGAGGTACCTCGCTCCTTTTGGATGAGCCATGAAAGATAAGGATGAAGTTTTAGTGCTTTATAGATACCAAGAGTGGAATTAGGCCATCTTGCTTGGGGTTGTGACTGCTGACTTAATGCAAGAAATGTAAATACATTTGATACTTTAAGCTACCTATTTTTCTGTCAGGATCTAAATACACTTGATTCACTTTAAGGGCCAGATTAATTTGTTAAAAACTGGCCAATTTTAGTTTTGAACTTGATTAGTACTTCACAGAGGTCTTTGCCTCCAAACTTGCAGAGGGAAAAGTGCAGAGTGTTTCTCCCTTGGCTGTCTTGCTGTCTTTGGGATATCTCACCTAGGAAATCTGTCATCTGACTGTAGCTGCTGAGAGTTTTGTTAACTGATCAGAAGACAAAGCATGTGATTATAAGCCAAGATCTGCTCAGTAGTGTTGAGGATACTATGCTATGCTGGCAGCAAAGTCTGACTACAGCAAAGCAGATGGGCCAGTCTTTGTTGTCAGGAAAAGTATTTGTTATATTTATTTAATATTTTCCTTCTGCACCCTTCCAATAGTTCTGCTGGTCTCTATCTTATTTTGCTTCTTGTTACTTTTGCAGTTGATTGTATTTCAAAAGGAAAAAGAGGGGGGAAGCAAATTGAATTATAGCTAGCCGGAGGAGTTCAGGAGATTAAGAGGCTCTTACAGCAATGTGTGTGGGGGTGAAGTAGTGGATAATATCCTTTAATTAATGAAGTGAATGAAATTATGATGATTTTAAAACGGCAGATTTACTTAACTGCTTCTTAAATTGATCTTTAAACAGAGTAAGTTCATTAAAATATTTTTAAAAGGGAAATAACTGAAGCCCTGCTAGACTAACAGTTCAAAATAATGTTACTGTAGTTATTCATTAAAAAGCAGTAGATAGTTGGCAATGTTCAATAATGCCACATTTTGCAATATTTGTTTTGGGATTTTAATGGAAAATTCCCAGTTCCTGCAGCTGTTTTCAGTATGTAAAACTCACTCCAGAAGCGTTGTTTTCACATCTTATGGTATTGTAGAAAAGCATGTGGAAATGTGAATAGGAGTTCAAAATCAAGAAGACCAATAAGAAGTATGTCAGATGCAATATAAGCTGTTTATGTAAGTATAAGCAAGGCAGTTTTTACATCTGTATGTGACATTAGTGAGACCAGCAGTGAGATACTGTATCTGATTTTGTGTTCTTATCTTCTTAAGTGTTGGAAAATTTTACAGAAGTTGTCTGAAAAAATGATTGAAAAGTCCTAAAAGAATAGTTTGTGTGGACAGACAGATCAATGATTTTGATTGTGTGTGTTTGTTTATTTTAAATGCCAACATTTTTCCAGTGATTATGTTTAAACATAGTGTATTGGATTTGATTTGACAGTACCTTTGCTGCTGTGATTTCTTTCTGCAAGCCCTTTAAAAGCAGTTCACAGATTAAGATTCTTGTTGAATGCAAGTTGAAGGTCCTTGAATCTCTTATTCTCATGGCAGAGGATGGTCTTGCCCAGCAACCCTTGCGTCCCTGCATGACTGAAGTGTCTGCCAGCAGATCCTTGATGCATCAAAGTGCATCAGTTCTAGAGCCCCCAACATAGGAAGGACATGAAACTGCTCAGGGGGGCTGGAGCATCTCGCCTACAAAGACAGGCTGAGAGAGCTGGACTTCTTCAGCCTGGAGAAGAGAAGGTTCCGGGGAGATCTTACAGCAGCCTTCCAAGACCTGAGAGGACCTACAAGAGAGTTGGGGAGGGACTTTTTAGAAGGGCGTGTAATGACAGAACAAGGGGGAATGGTTTTAATTTGAAGGGGGTAGATTTACATTGGATATTGGGAAGAAATTCTTTCCTGTGAGGGTGGTAGTTGCCCAGGGAAGTGGTGGCTGCTCTCTCCCTAGAGGTGTTCAAGACCAGGTGGGACAGGGCTTTGAGCAGACTGGTCTAGTGAGAGGTGTCCCTGCCTGTGGCAGCGGGGTTGGAGCTTGATCATCTTGAAGATCCCTTCCATCCCAAACCAGTCTGTAGTTTAAATTGGAGATCAGATCCCTCCCACATGTGGCTGTGTACGACAGACAGATGGTCAGCCATTCCCGTTGCATATAGGAACACAGGAGTTCATTATGTGTAATTCACTAAACGATACAGAGAATGCATTAAAGTATGATATGTAATTCACTGAAGGTTATTAATGTGGCCTAAGAACCCACATCTGGAAGCTCACCCCTGACATTTTAGACACGTTAGAGGTCTCACCCAAATTTTAAAGCAAATGACTGGATGTGGCAGTGAAGTGCTGCAGAAGTGGAAAGTTCTGTGATGTCTGGTGTTTTTGAAGCCATATGGGAAGTCATACTTTTTTTTCAGATGTGAGTTTTTCAGTTCATGGCGCCAGAAGGACATAAGTTTCACATTTCTAGGTCTGTGGCAAAGTGGAGACTAAACTAGATAATCTAAAGTGTGTTTTGGTATTAAGTGTTGAAGAGTTGGTAAAGTAAGATTTTTGAGTAGAGGCAACTCTGGGTTCATTAAATCTTTTGGTTTGACAAGTACTTGAACACGATGCCTAATGTTGACAGGTAAATGATCCAGGAAATAGTGACGTGAGAAATACAGGTAAGAAATGTCAACTCACCTTTCCTTAGAGATATATGCAATTTTGTCATATCTAGTGAAACCCATCTCAAGGCCAGATGTTTAAGAAGATTATTTTCTACCTGAAAACCATGCTACTCGAAGCTGATGTAGGGGCGGGGGGGGGCAGGGGGCAGAAAGGGGCTTTCAGACTGTTCAGTGGTGTGAGTCAGTAAGTCGGTGTGACATTTCTCATAAAGCTTGGAGAAAAGGATTCAGCAGCCCTGCCTCCTCCAACCTAGAACACAGTGTCTGCTTCCAAATGCTCCTTGTCAAGCTCTGAATGTCTCCGTCTGAGATGAGACTTCCAAATCTTAGTTGTTACAATTCCAGTCAGTTGCTAGTCTACTTCTGCCTTGGCTGCTGTGCCTTCCTTTTAGTAGAATAATCTGTGTGCTTGTCTCTTAAAATTTAAAATGGCTTGTACGTTTTCAGTAATCAATTGTCCAAAGGACAGCACATTCCTGTTGGACTGAAGCACTGGTACAGCCGTAGTCCCTCTGTCTTCTCACACAGTCATTTTCTTGGATGGGAATAGTCCCCTTGCATTGTCCTCCTGCTTTTTTCTTCCACATACACACTAATGAAACAATGGAAGGTATTTGTTAGTTGCTTTATGAGACCAAAGACATGAGCTTCTGCTCATTTCTGTTTTTTTCAGGCTTCAGATGCCACTTGTGTGGATTGACAGAATGCTTTGGTTTGGAAGGGTCCTCAAATATCATCTAGTTCCATGCTCCTGACAGAGGCAGGAATACCTCTCACTAGAACAGGTTGCCCAAAGCCCCATCCAACCTGGCCTGGAACAGGTGTTCAAGGGATGAGGCTTGCACAGCTTCCCTGGGCAACCTATGCCAGTGCTTTACCATGCATCCTGGCTTTGTAGCACCACAGCTGTACAGCTGTGCTAAGCGAGTCAGTTTTCAGTGCTGTTCTTCAGCCCCAAGGTCGCTTGGCCACATTCCTGCTGCCAGACACTCTGAGCCTTGAGGCTGAGTGGCATCCAAACGGAGCATTTGTGGTTTCCTGTCTGTGCAAAGTCTTCAAACAAACCCTGCAAACTGATGAGTGAGCTGGTTGTTATGGAGCTAGACCATGCTAGTGATTTAATGATGCTACAGGCCACTGTGCGTAGATGCTACGGTGCCTCTTCCTGGGCACTAATGTACTACTACTGACATGGCTATACCCACTGACTCAAGGATAGACCATTGCCTGGTCAGGTCTGTGTGTGAGATGTTACTCACTCCTGTGAATAGATTCCCTTACTGCGCCCCCAAAACCTATGGGCTTGGTTTAGTGGGATTCATGAATCTGAAAATCGACTAAATACAGCAATTGAAAAAGCTCTGTCACTCTGTGGAGCCTCCTGGGGACCTCTCTGTGCCAGTGCAGCAATGGAAATGAGGAGTGATCTTCAAAATATGTGGCGAGAAATAGGCAGCCATGTCCCTGGAAGGTCTGGCATGATAGTGACAGCCATCATCCCTCTTTTGGTTTTAAGGGCCCTTGGAATTGTTACTTGACTTTCCTGAGGCTGTTATTAGTCTGCTCTTGCTTGTAGGGATTGTACATTAGCTCTGTCACATCTCCTGGAGTTTGAGTGATCTGTTCACCCTGCTCTCCTGCAGGAATTGTAATAAACCCTTGACATGTAAGAAGATTCACCAGAAGGATGTAAAATTCCTTGATCTCCTTGCCAAGTTCTGCCTGCCCTCCATCTGCCAACCCTTCTTCTCAAGTTCTTGAGTTCTGAAGGAGGTGATCTTGTCATTTGTATGCCATTTGGATCTGTAGTGAGGACACTTAGGAAGGAAAAGAGATAAAGGAAAAATATTGTAAAAATTTTATTTTTTTTTAGCTCAATTTCTGGGCTTTACAGCAAATCCATGTTCGTTGTTCTGGCGCCTTAGGAAGTCTAGGAGTTAAAAATGTTTTTGATGAGCCACCATGATGATTGAGTTACGTGAGGAGCCTGCCTTTGGAGGGGAAAGGGCTGTAGGCTTATTTCTTTAAATGAAAGCTCAGTAGTAATTGGATGTGCTGCACTTTCCTTGTTAGGGCAGGCGATCTGTGACAATGTTCCAAGTTCAAAAGTTGCTAACTTCAGAAATCAAACTTCAGAAATGGGACTTCAGTCAAATCAACTTTGGTCCCCCGGGCCACTAGAATTTCCACTAGGTGTGTTTTTTATCTTCTTTTTTTTTTTTTTTCAAGATAGCAACAGAAAGTTAGGAAAACTTGAACTCCTTGTACTTTACATCTGAAAGGGTTGAGATTCATAAATCTCTTGTCATAACTGGTTAAAACATTTCCAGGAAAACTCAACATCTGGCCTCAACCGAACAGTTCTGGAAGCTGGGATTTCTAGCTGGTGGATACTTAGCAATGGGCAGAGTTTTGGCTGAATTCAAGCTCCAGCCTTAATTACTGAGCAGTAGCTGTCTGTGTAGCAGTGGTTTAGCAAAAGCAGAAAGGTGCTAACTATAGGTTTATTGTAGGAGGTATAGGGAATGGTAGAACAAAGAAATGCTGTTTGAGTGCTTCAAAGACTAGAAGCCCTTCTGCTATCCAGTAAGACTGGCGTTCATGGGAGGTTGCCTGATGAGCTTGTTTGGAGGTGGGCTGGTGGGGTCCTAGCTCTGTCATGTGTGAGACTTGAAAGTTTTGCGCAAGAATTGATTTTTCCTACATGTAAGGTACTTTCCACGTACCATGGAGAGCTATTGAACTGATGTATTTGCTTTTACGTTTTACTTTGTTTTCAGTCTGCTGGAAACCATGTCTCACTACACAGACGAACCAAGATTTACCATAGAGCAGATAGACCTACTTCAGCGCCTCAGACGTACAGGAATGACCAGACATGAAATCCTTCACGCGCTGGAAACCTTGGATCGCCTTGATCAAGAGCATAGTGACAAATTTGGAAGAAGGTCTAGCTATGGAGGTGGTTCCTACAGCAACAGTAGCAACAATGTCCCAGCATCTTCCTCTACAGCCACAGCTTCAACACAGACCCAGCATTCTGGGATGTCCCCATCACCAAGCAACAGTTACGACACCTCCCCACAGCCTTGCACTACTAACCAGAATGGGAGGGAGAGTAACGAGAGGTTGTCTGCATTCAATGGGAAGATGTCACCTACCCGATACCCGCTTGCAAACAGCTTGGCTCAAAGGTCATACAGTTTTGAAGCTTCTGAAGAGGACCTGGACATTGATGACAAAGTGGAGGAACTAATGAGGTTAGTAGAAGTCTTTGTAAAAAGTTTGGGAAATCAGAGAAGCCTTTTAGAAGAGCTCTGCATGTTGGAAGACTGCTGTGGTAGCAATAGATACTACTGTTGAGAGAGTATTACTATTCCTGTTAAGAGGTATTACTGTTGAGAGTGTTGAGCTTGTTCAGCTTGGAGAAGAGAAGGCTGCCTTGATACTCAGGGATACCTTGGAGCAGCCTTCCAGTCCCTGAAAGGTGCCTGTAAGAAAGCTGGGAAAGAACTGTTCCTGAGAGCATGGAGTGATAGGATGAGGAGTGATGATTTTATACTAGAAAAGGGGAGATTTAGGTTGGGCTAGATGGCCTTTAAAAAGGCCCCTTCAAACCCACTACATTCTATGATTCTGTGATTACCAAGAAAGCAGGAACTGCATTACGCAGGTCCTCCTCTACTAGTTAGTTCCCTAATGGTCGCTACCTCAGTACTTCTCACCTGCATCTCAGTCTTGCATAGACCCCCCTAGCCTTGTGTAGGTATCCCACTGTTTCACTGTTGAAACATTTTTTTCCCATGCCATATCAAATATTGAAGTTAATGTTAGAGCACTAATTTTCTTCCCTACTCTTAGATGACTTCTGACTGACACTTCACATATTCTCTCCATCATTTCTTCATCCTGGTTTTAATTCCTTCCATAGACAGGGAGAGTAGGGGGTCTGTTAAGCTAATGCCTTCTGCTGGGATCTGCATCACATGTGTGGTATCTGTTCATAGTTTCTGGGATTTGCACAGTCTGGCATAGGAAAAACAAATGGGTAAAGAAGAAACAGAAGTCTTCACTGAGAGTTGCTTAGGTTTTTTATTCAGTCTCACTTTCCCTTTCTATTGGAGGTTCCTTTTCAGCATTATGGCAAAGGTGAAAGGTGGGGTTTATGCCAGCGAGCGTGGAAGTTAGAGTCAGTGGGCTTGATAGAAGAAAGAAACGAGAGGAAAGGCCAAATATCTCAAAACAATTCTAGTCGTAATGTTAGAATGTCTTTTTTTTTTCCTTCCCCCAAAATTGCAACATTTATGAAGTACTTTAGAGAGAAGTGGGATCTGTAAACTCCAGAATTAAAATAGATGTGAAATAGTTTGGAGATTTAGGGTAGAGGTGTGACTTTTGGAGGAGAGGATTAGAGGCGAGCAGGAAGACAAGCCAACCAAGCTCAGTTGCTGTTGGCTGCTGGAGAATGGCACAATGCGGGAAGGTGGTGAGTGTAGCAGTATGCTGGAGCTCCCATTGCTGGGGTTCAGTCATCCCTTTGAGCATTGGGTTCTTGTGCAGTAAGACTCACGTAATGCTTTTAGTGCTTAGTTAAACTCCAACTACTTTTGTTTGCAGGCATGTGGAAAAGGGATGTTGGGTATAGAAATAAAGGTGAACCTGCACCTCAGCATTTATTTTCGTCAGCTTGAATCTACCTTGAATGCTGCTAGGGCAGGAGGGGAGAAGGGGAAGGGAAACAACCAAATAATAAAATCTACTTTTAATTGTCTGCTCTTCTCAGGGAGGGAGGAAGAGGAGGGATAAGTACATGTTTACTGCAATTGAAGTTTCCTGTGTATCCCAGTCCCCCTTTCAGCACAGTTGTAGTACCTTCTGAACTGTCTTTGCACACCTTGTGATAATCATACCAAGGGTTTAAAGATCTGGCACTTGTTCATTCAGTGCAAGCTGTGGGCTAAGGAATTGGGGTGGGGGGTAGGAGGGGAATATAGAGGTGTCAAAATTTCTTCTCCTTTGGGTCTCCTCTTTGCAAGGTTTGGGAAGGTTTGTGTAGCTATATTCATTTGTGTAGCTAGCCGTGCAATGACTTTGCTATCTTTGCTATCATAGACCATGCTATCTTTTTTTATTTTATTTTTGTGCCTTGCTTTTATGACTGAGGTTTTTATGCTGGCATGAGAGATTTATTCATCCCTGTGTAATGAAACTTTGTATGTTCCGTATGGCAGTGCCGCACCTAATATGAATTATATAGGACACGAGTCATCCGTTCTCCTGCTAGGATACTGTGATCAAACGTGACACTTGTTAAAAGAAGTGTCCACCAATGAGGCACTTTGACTACTTTCATACCTGCCTTCCCTTCTCCCCATAATAATGAAAATAAAGTCATTTTGCATCTTCAAAGTGCACTTTGGTCTGTCCATCTTTTTGTGTGGTTTTTTGTTGTCTTTTTTTTTTGTTTTGGTAGGAGGGACAGCAGTGTGATCAAGGAGGAAATCAAAGCCTTCCTAGCCAATCGGAGAATTTCCCAAGCAGTTGTTGCACAGGTTACAGGTAAGAGCTCGGGGAGTCCTTTCTTCATTTTGGTGAACTGTGTCTATCTGCCTATCTGTGCATGGTGCAGATGTTGGAATATTGCTTGGCTTTCTGCATTGCAGTGCAGATCTGTCAGCTTAGTCATGATAATGTATGCCTTTGATTTAAGACCCATTGTCCTGCACATCATGGCACTTTCCCAGTGAATCACTTTTTTTTTTTGGTGTGGCTTTTGCTAGCAGATTTTATTTTACAGCTTTATAATAAGCCTGAAGTTCTTATCTTAAAATGAAAATCGTTTTCCTTAATTCTTAAATTGTTGAGTGTGACAAATAGATGTGTATCTGCATCTCTGTGTATGGAGATAGATACATAATACATATCTGTTATAAAATGTATATGAAAAGTCAGGAGACACAGCTATAGCTGGTATCACTGCATCCACAAGTCACATTATGACAGATGGAAGGTTTTCAGTCCCTTGCCTTTAAGTGCCGATTAATGCCAATCAGATTTGAGGTTGAGGCCAAATTAGCTCAGATTTCACTTAGAAGAAGTATTCTCTGTATGCCCTCTGCCCTTCTCTCTTTCACAGTCAGGACCCGTGAACAGGCTGCAGCGATATTGCTTCTTACATGGGTATATTTCCAGAGCTTTACACAAGGAGTAACAGTCTTAACTGTTCCTCCATGATGTGAGGTCCTATCAGTTCTCCTTTACAAGCTCGCACTGATGGTACACAACAGTGTAGCTGGTAGCGTATTTAGAGTGAAGAGCTGGTGATGAAATACAGAAAGCTCAATTTCATATTGTACCTATAACATTTATTCCTTTTTAAGCCTAAGCTTTACTAAAGATATTAAAATAGATCAGTTTTAAGGTTCCTTGATGACTAGGAATGCCAAACCAGCAGGAGGGAAGTTGTTCTTTTATGATATTTCTAGTATTTGAAATGTCATAGGAACCCATCTGTGTGGGAGATCTGGGTTTGCAGACATGCTAGCAACTGAGGTAGGCAGGCAGAAACGAGTGTTTGAGCCATGGAGCCAGGAATTCTTTCCATGTCTCCAACTCTTCTCTGTGATTTTTGGCAATATTACTTGCCCTTTCCTGGTTTCAATTTAATCTGTAATTCGTGAGATTAACATTTTATAGAGTCATAGAATGACCAGTGTTGGAAGGGACATCTGGAGATTATTTTGAATAACTTAAGGGATGGTACTAGCCTTATCAAATGTTAGCACTAGTGCTTCAAAATGTAAACAACTAGATTTAGCATTTAAATTGTAACTGAACTCTGAGTTTTGGTAGTTGGTGGATCAATCCCCTCCTGTGCCAACTGTATCCTGGGGTGCATCCAGCATGGCACGGCCAGCTGGGCCAGGGAGGGGATTGTCCCACTCTACACTGCACTAGGGCGGCCTCACCTTGAGCAATGGATGCAGTTTTGGGTGCCACAGGACAAGAGGGACATAAAACTTATTGGAGAGTGTCCAGAGGGAGGGCAATGAGGATGGGGAAGGGTCTGAAGGGAGAAGTCTGATGAGGAGAGGCTGAAGTCCCTGGGTCTGTTCAGCCTGGAGAAGAGGAGGCTGAGGGGAGACCTCATGGCGCTCTGTGGCTTCCTGATGAGGGGAGCGAAGGGGCAGGCGCCGATCTCCTCTCTTTGGAGACCAGGGATAGAACCCGAGGGAACGGCATGAAGCTGCGCCAGGGGAGGTTGAGGTTGGATGTCAGGAAGAGGTTCTTTCCTGAGAGGGGCGTCGGGCACAGGAACAGGCTCCCCAGGGAAATGGTCCCAGCACCCAGCTTGGCTGAGGTCAAGCAGTGTCTGGACGATGCACTCAGTCCCCTGCTCTGACTTGTGTGTCCCTGTGTGGAGCCAGGAGTTGGACTCTATGGTTCTTACTGGTCCCTTCCAGTTCAGGAGTTTCTGTGGTTCTGTGTAGTCTTTGCCTGAATATAGTACTGTGATAACCCACCTGTGAATTAGCCTCTGTACAACACCTTCACACCTGTCAACAAGTCGGGTAGCTTCCTGTTCAGTAGAAGTAATGCAAAGAGGGAAAGGTTGTGGAAAAAGACTCTTTCCAAAACAAGACTGGGTTTTTTTTTTTTTTGTTTTGTTAGTAGTACTACTGCATTCAGGGCCATTGGATCGGAGTCACTACACCAAATCAAAGAGTCTGTATTGGTAAGAGATGGATCTAATTATAATTATCCAAGTGCTTCTGATCATGTCTTCATAGCCCTGCAGGCGGACTGTAGCAGAGTCAAGACCAGTCTCTTCACACCTGCTAATTTTTCTCCTTCCATCTTCAACCTGCTCTCTTGGATTTCGGTTGAGGTCATTAAGTTGGCATTTAGCCTTTGAGAGCTTTCATCTCATGCCAGACTGTTCTCCTGTGAGTACAACACCATCCGCTTCATACACAGTTGATTAAGTTTCACACCCATCCCACTCAATGCTACTGCGTGACATGGAGGGGATCCAGAATGTACTCCGTGATTGGAGAAAGTAGTACTCTATGTCTCCAGCCTGTCAGTGGGACAGAATGAAGACTGAACTAATGACACTTTGATAATACCATTGTTTTCAAGTCAAATCAATGGGAGACCCAGCAGATCAAAGGCTGATCAGCCACGTTCTTTTGCAGCTGACCCTGTAATGTTTCCATGAACCTTTCAAATATGAAAACAAAATATTTTGCATACGATGCGGTTTCTCAGGCAGGGGAAGCAGTGAGTCTTGCAAGGCACTGTGATGTACCAGCGTCTTCTTCCCACTACCTTTTTGCAGTTGAACTGTGTTATCCTCCATATGCTTGGTGGGAAGGTCCACAGGAGCTGATTCATTTTAAATATAACCCATAGCAGATGTGCAATTCTTACGTGTGACTATTAAGCACATAGTTATGGCTTATCTGAAAGAAATATCCAGGCGACAGAACTCGAGGTAATGGCCTCAAGCTGCGCCAGGGAAAATTTAGGTTGGATATTAGAAAGAACTTCTTTACTGAAAGAGTCATCAAGCACTGGAACAGTCTACCCAGGGAGGTGGTTGAGTCCCCATCTCTTGAGGTGTTTAGACGATGGGTAGATGCAGTGCTTGAGGATATGGTCTAAGGGTAGACTTGGTGGCGGTGGGCTAATGGTTGGACCATTTCCAGCCTTAAAATTCTATGATTCTATGAAATGGTGAATCTCAAAGAGCTATACAAAGAGATCAGAAATAAGTGCTCAGCACTACCACAAGAAACATCAGCTTCCTTTCAAAAGCACAGTGCAGTGTAGAGTGACTGAGAGTAGCTCTGGACAGAGACCCAGAGCAGAAAGCATGTGTCCCTGGCCTCTCACTTCAGGGCTTTCTTAGACCTGATAAGTGCAGGCTGACTTGTGTGTACTTAAGATGTACCAAACATCCCTTTCCATTCAGCTGAGAAACAAGATCCCCAGGCAGACCTGGAAACCACATTTGGCTCATTAAAAGTGCAGTTTGTATAGACACAGGTAATGCTTTATGGGATATATGAACGCAAATGGCATCATCTATATATTTACTGACAGTCTGGTGAAGCTGTTCTGTAAATCTTTTGCTAAAAAGGAGGAAAAATAGGTAAATAAAATCCAGAGAGTTGTCAGTAGCAGATGGCACAGAGGAGGACCATAAGAGTGAAACAATATCTTTTCAGAAGACTGTCCAGCCTCAGCAATCTGTTTCTCAGAGTCCCCTTTATTATGCTGCACATGAAGGTGGGAACCCTGTTCTGGCCAGTGAAGAGGCTGTGAAAGGGGCTAATTCTGCAAGAACAGATCAGCAACTCAGAGGCTGGTATGCTGACAGCTTCCATCACCACTTGTTGTAATACAAACTTAGCAAGCTGCTTCTGGAGGCTGTGGTGCAGATGTTGAGCACATTTGACTTACCCAACCACTAGCTACCACCCTACATCAGCTGGAAGCTGTTGGTTTAACACTTGAAGTAAATGCAGGATAGAGTGGCATTGGCTTTTAGCATTCCTCTCTCTTCTGCCCTGGAAAGGGAGGAAGAAAGAAGTGAAAAGTGGCTGGCTGGCTCTGTGCAGGGGAGCGTTTGGCTTGGTTGCCCATGCTGTCAACTTTCTCCTTTCGACCTCTACCAGTTTCTTTACTACTCTAAACAATTGTGTGTGTGTAATGGGAGAAGAGAATGGAATGGAGAGGGAAAAGTACCAATATTGCATGTGAACAGGGTGATATTAGACATCTAGCTAGGAATTTAAAATTTTGCTTCCCTTTCTTAATCACAGCTGGGTTTGAGGTTGGCCAGACTGGCCAGACAAACGATGAAATTCAGCTAAATCAGTGTATTTGCATTTAGTTGTTGGATTGACTCGTCAGAGCATAGTTTTCCCGCTTTTCACCCCATTCTGTTCCTTGTCATGTTGTGTCCTTGGTGCAGGAAGCTCTACTGAAACTTCTCCCCATGAAGCTTCCATTTTACTTTATTTTGCTAATTCTTAAAGCTGTTTAAGATTTCATGCAGAAATACCTTCCTCCTTTTGCTCATCTTAATTCCCATATTGCAGTGCACTTCTAGAGTACATGTTCTTACATCAGCCACAGTCCCACAAAGCACACTGAGCAGCCTTGTATTCACAGGCTCTGCAACAGTGAACGGCTTTTCCTTTTGGTTTTTCCTGTGCTGCAGCACAAGTAGATGGGATGTGATGGAGAGAGGGAGATATGGAGCTGAAGGTTAAAGTCAACTGTTGCTGCAGAACCAATTTTTAAGGCTCTTTATAAAATTACCAGAAACTTTAAAAGTCATTTAGATAATGAGTCTGACAGGGAAAATTAAACCTGTAAGACATTCTACAGGCTGCTTCATGTACCGGGAGAAGAGGGCAGGTTGGAAAAGAGTATTAAATGGTGACTTGATAATAAAGGAATGATTGATAAGAAGCAAAAACTTAGCATAACACTTATTATTGCCGGTCCTAAATGCAGGAGCTGCTTTTTATAGAAACTTTTTTAATGGTGTCTGTAATAAGATAAACAAGAAGCACTTGGGTTGGGCTCTGTATAAATAATCTCCTACTGATAAGAAAAATGACAGTATAAACAGGAGCTAATAATAGTTCCTGCTGAATTTCCTATCTTGTTATTTGAAGCTCCTTTTAACACTGCTGCAGCTTACTGGAGAGTGGGTATAAAGCCCTATGTGTGGCAGGTGGAATGCCAAATTTTTATCAACAATAATTTTCAGTCATGTTCTGCAATTTACTTTAATTGCCACCGGAATTGTATCTGGGTACCAAGTAAGTTATGGTCAGAAGGCAGAGGATGAAGAGATAAATGTTGGCTTATGATGAGATGATGCTGTCTTTTAGTTTCCAGATCTGGATAGAGAGCGGGGGGGAAGTGTTTTCAGAACTGAATGTCTTTTGTAATGCTGAATGCTTTTATGCATAATGCCTCTGTGGGGTTTGGAAATACTGCCTTTTCCATTTTTTGCACTTAGGGAGTGGGAGAAGAAAACCAAACTTACTTTCCTGAGATTGTAGTGGAAGCAGTCTATGGTGGAGCAGCAATTTGAATTCAGATTTCTCAATTATTAGGCTAGTATCATAAAAGCTAACCTACCACTAAAGAAAAAAACAAAACAAAAAAAAACCACAACACCAACAATCAAATAGAAGTGGTTATTGTTGTTGTTGTTATTATTAGTATTATTTTAGATATGGAAAAACTAGAGCTTTCCAGTGTGCAGTTCTGCTAACATTCCCAATTATTTAGCCTTGTCCTACTGTCTCAGCCTTAATTTTCTTGAGTTCTTTAGGACTTGGATTTCTATTATGCTCAACACACAGACACCATCTAGCACAGTGGAGGACAGCTGTCAAACACTGCTGTAACATAGCTAAAATGCCTTAAAAATTTCAAACCTACTCACAGGGATACTGAGCAAATGCACTTAAAAAGTGAAACTTAACTAGTCCCATTGTGAAGAGAATTGAGAAGGTTACTGAAATAATTACTGATCATCTCAAATGGCAAAGAACTGGATTCTGAAAAACTTCTGGTTTTCACTATACTGTGACAAGACAGGGAAAGGTTTATTTTTTCTGTGATTTTGATCTTTGCAGGTTTTCTATAAACAAGCTTTGCTAATCTGCTAAATTGATAGATGTCCTTTGCAAGCACGTATTCTATGAATCTAGGACTTTGCTTACAAACTGAAGAATTAAAACGCAGTCAGTTACTTTCTTCTCCAAATCTGACGTATTCCAGGTGCTTCTAAAAATCTCTCCTGAAAGAAACATGAAAGAAATGCAAAGTAGAGTCACTGAACAAATCTATCTGTGAAGGTGAAAGCCAGTTACCAAAGACTTGATGAATAGCAGTTTTGAGGGTTCTGAGCAGATTTGTGCTGCTGATACCAGTTGCCTTTTCCTATGATGCATTTTGCTGCTTCTTTTATGTATTTTGAAAGAGAAAATTTTTCCCCAAGTAATTTATGTAGGAGAGAGAAGGGCTGGCCAGAAGATCATCAATGTACTGTCATCTCCATTCTGTTTATAACAATGAACTGTAACCTGCTATGGAAAGGAATGATGGGGTCCCCAGAAGTCAGCATTTGAATCCTTTGGGGGTACCACTTCTTTCTTCAGTGTTTTCTGTGAGAAAACTCGTTGTGCTCACTACGATGTGTTTGTGTCCCTGCTGATGCTCAGCCCAGAGGACAGTAGCCTTTCTTGAGTTCTGTGATTCAGTTTGAGAGTGAATTTCCTCAAGACAGCTGGATTTTCAGTACTCTGGAGAACTTATTTCATTAATCTGCTTCTGGCAGCAGGATGATTTCTTTTTTCCTGCCAGTGCAATTTCCTAAAGTAGTGTGATTACAGACAATGTGACAGGATGGTACTGGTGGTGGTACTAGTCTTTGTCCCTAGGAGGCAATTGCATAAAACCCACTTGAGATGCAAGAAACTCTGACACGGTATTTCAGGGTTGTTTTTGTATAATTGAGGGGAGTGAAGGATGGTTTTGTGATTAAGACACTGTTCTGGGATCTAGGAGAACCTGGATCAGTTCTTCAACTGACTTTGCTTGTGACCTTGAATAGGTCAGGCTGCTGGAATATACAGTTTCAGGGCTTCTAAATTCAGTTGATATACAGATGAAAAGTATTTTATATCCTAAAAGCAAAAGGAGAAGGAAAAAGTATAGATAGAAGAAAACTTGTAAGAAGCTCAGATCTCTGAAACAAGAAGAGTCAGTAGTAAAAAGCAGAAAAGAATGATAGGAAGTGGGATGTAAAGGGTCTTCTAGAGGTCATCTGCTGTGTTCCTGTGACCAAAAGCTGCCTCAGTCACACTCAGCATGTTATCTGGGTTTGCTGTAGAAGTCTGCTAGCCAAAGAGCAGGATGGGCTGTGGGCTTTCTGTTAATGCTGCAGACTAAAGAGCTGCTCATGAGATCCTGTAGTCAAAACAATTGATGCGCTGGGAATTTATAGTGTGTTCCTTGAATCTGTACATCTCAGTGTCCCTTACAAAGCTCTGCTTTGCAGAAGCAACTTCATAAACTGTGAGGATTCGCAATGAGTCAAACGTGGACACGGCAGTGCACAGCGTGAATCTTTTGGCTCTTGCTCCTTTGCTTTGTCATCAGCACGTTGTCTGAAGTGGTTAACAACTGTACCATTTCACCACACTGTCAGGCAGCCTGTTGAGCAGAATTTGGGTTTTCCACTATGCAACTCATGTGGAAGACACTTAATCTCTATAATTTTTATCAAGTAATGCTTTGCATTTATATCTTACGTTGTTATCCAGACACTTAACGAACACTAATTCACTTCAATAAGTGTAAGTGGACTGTAGTAAACAAGGAAATTAATGGTGCTGTTACCCATTGATTAATAGGAGCCATGCAGCCAAAAGCAGTGGGACACAGACATTTGTCCCCCACAGCACTGTGTTAAATGGCTTCTATGGATCATAATAGTAGATGAGAAGATGCAGATTGTTCTTCAAAACTTGTTCTTCATTGACAGGCATCGAGATTGTGTGATTCCACTTGGAATGAAGCCTTGTTTTGGGCTGGAGAGTTTTCTCAACTTACATTGATGACTTTTAGCATTAGCATAGTTTCTTCCACAGTTTCTCGATTTTTGAACTGGTAGAATCCACTAAGGTTTGTGTTTGGGTTGAGTAATTCCATTTCCCCAGTAGCATAAACACAATTAGATATACCAGTATGGGGATAGTCAACTCCTGAATACCCCAACTGTGTCTGAACTGTTCTAATAACTGGGAACAAACAGGCTTTAAGAAATAATCACAAAATCACTAGGTTGGAAGAAATTATTCAGGTCATCGAGTACCTGTTCTCAACCATTTTCCTGAGCACCTCATCTACCTATCTGTTGAGTCACCATCCCTGGATGTATTTAATCACCTCCCTGGGCAGCCTGTTCCACACCCCAACAACTCTTTCAGTGAAGAATTTCTTCATGACATCTAATCTGAACCTGTCTTGGCACAGCTTGAGGCCATTTCCCCTTGATCTGTCACCTGTCACTTGGCAGAAGAGACCATTGCCCACCTCTCTACAACCTCCTTTCAGGTAATTGTAGGCAGTGATAAGGTCTCTCCTCAGACTCCTCTTTTCCAGACTAAACAACCCCAGCTTCCTCAGCCGCTCCTCATGTGCTTTGTTCTCCAGACCCTTCACTAGCCTTGTGGCCCTTCCCTGGACCCGCTCCAGGGCCTCGATGTCTTTCTTCTAGTGAGAAGTGCAGAACTGAATGCAGCACTCAAGGTGTGGCCTCAACAATGCTGAGTGCAGGGGCACAATCACCTCCCTAGACCTGCTGGCCACTGTTTCTGATACAAGCCAGGATGCCACTGGCCTTCTTGGCCACCTGGGCACACTGCTGGCTCATATTCAGTCACATCAACCAACACCCCCAGGTCCTTCTCTGCCTGACAGCTGACCAGCCACTCCACCCCAAGCCTGTAGCACTGCATATGGTTGTGATGTCCCAGGTGCAGGACTCTGCAATTGTACTTATTGAACCTCATCTAGTTGGTCTCAGCCTATCAGTCCAGCCTGTTCAGGTCCCTTTGAAGAGCCTCCCTACCCTCAAGCAGATGGACACTTCCTCCCAGCTTAGTGTCATCCATGAACTTACTGAGGGAACACTCAATCCCTTCATCCAGGTTGTTGATAGATGGATGGGAAACAAAACCAGAGCAGGGTATGTTTTTTGGGCAGAGTTCTTTTGCATAGCCATAAGCGTCTTTGCTTGAAACTAGACACACCTTTTTCCCCTGAACAGTTAAAACTTCATAGCCTTTGGGATCCTCTGTAAGGAAAAAAAGGAGTATAAACACCATGATTTTAAAATTTTGGTTGGAGTAAACTTTCCTGAGATCAGTACAATTATGAGATCTTATACAACCTTGATGCATCTCAGGAGGGCAGAGGTAGTTCGGTTTCCATTTGAAAACCAGCATTCTACCAGCCTGGGTAGTAGTGCCAAGCAGGTGGGTGCACAGGTGGTGTTGGCCAGTATATTGTTACTTGGAGCACCTCTGAAATTTTAATTTCTGTGAGAGTTTAGGTGGTGGTAACTCTTTATGATAGCTGAAAAAACCCTGTGGAGAGCACAGGGAGTCCTCCTACGTGAACTGCTTCAGTTACACAGCAAGTGATGTAGTTTTTCTATATACTTGAAATGAGCCTACAGCTTATCTCCTGGTGCACTTTCAAATCTCATGCTTTATTGGGTTCCTTTCCATTAAATGACTTCTTTTCCCTCTCTCCACTGGTCCTTCATTCAGTGTCATGCTTTGGAAATAACTCTTAAATTCTAGAACTTTTTTCCCCTTTACTGTTTTCTTAGAAGTCTTGCGTTAAAACCTCTGGGACACTTTCTCCCTAATCTTGCCTGTGGATACCCAGAGCTTGAATCCTCCTTTGCTGACAGACAGCTGCCCATTCTGTTTTGTTTCTGGCCATTGTTTTAGCTGCTGATAGTTGGCTTGCTCCATTTCTGGGCTGATTTGATCTATATCACATAAACTGTTTCTGTGTTTATCTCCCTTTTTATTCAGACACTGAACAATAGCGATCTCTTACTTTCATTATTTATATATAATAGCAGGTAAAGGACTTGTTCCCATTTCCCAGATGAAGAAATTTAAGAACCAGGGAAGTTTTGGACAATTTAGATCAGCAGTAAATTTGGCTTCCCAGTTTGTGCCCAATTTGCTTGTAAATTGACTCTGCTGATCCCAAGACAGACCTTGAGTAAGGTTGAAAATAACAACAGAGAGAAGTTAGTGATGGGAGGGGGAGCTTGAATTCTACTTTTTCAGTGATTGAAACATTATGAGTTCCTGGGCTTTGTAGGACAACACCTTTTACCAGTATATAAACCACTTTAAAATGTTTTTAAAAGAACGAGTTTTCTCTTCCTCTTTCTCTCTATTTTTTGTGTGTGTGTGTGTGTTTTCTTTTGGTTTTTTTACAGGTATCAGTCAGAGCCGGATCTCCCATTGGCTGTTGCAGCAGGGGTCGGACCTGAGTGAACAAAAGAAAAGGGCATTTTACAGATGGTATCAGCTTGAGAAGACAAATCCTGGTAAACAAATACGGTTATACATCTCCTGCTGTTTTATTTACGGGAAAGAAGTCTTTTTGTCACTGTTTTCTTGGTCTGGTATACTCTAGAGGTATTCCTTCTGAGCAGTTTCCTTTGTAGCAGGGTAGGAACAAATGTGCACTTTGCTTTGCAACATGTCACCCAGAGCTGACTCATCCATAGCTGTGTGTCTAGCTCCTTGGTAATGGTAATGTGTTCTGTCCTCTCACCCCTAGCTAGCTGGCTCTGGTAATCAGAAGCAGTCTGTGAAGTTGTAGTCAAATAACATGAGGTATATACAGAGGCTCTTCAGATTTGAACAAATAAAACCCATTCGTAATGGCTGCATAATATAAAGTTGCAGAAAAAAACCAAAACCCATAGCTCATTGGAGAGCAGCTTTGGGATAACTTCAGAGGGTTTTGGGTTGGATCTCAAGCTCATGGATGGGACATTGATAGTCACAGTGATAATGTGGAGATGCATCTCTCAAATCCCACCCGCTTTTCTGAATCTCAATGTAGATCTTAAGTATAAAAAAAGAAGTAAAGCTCCTTACTAACTTTAATGGGCAATCTTCAAATTCACAGTGGAGAAGAATAAGGCAAGGAAATTAATTCCATAGATTTAGTTTGACCACAGTTCTTAGTTTTCCCTTGAGTGGCTTTATTGTAAAGATCAAAATATTTACATTTAATTTCCTTTAAACAATGTCATGATTAAATTAACTGTGTAATTGTTTTAGGATTTTAATACCCAGGCTCTTTAAAGTGAACTTGGCTTCAATATCCAGAAGTCTATTAGGAAAAATTCCAGTGAAAACAGATCCTCAAAACTTCTACTTTGTGTGTAAGCTGAATATCAGGAGGTTCCAGCTATCAGGTGGCCTGAGAATACTTCAGGTTAAAGTTGCGTGGGTTCATAGTGACAACCGTGCCTGTGCTTCCTGTTAAGCATCCAGAATATTGTTTTAGAGAGTGGAAGCGCCGATGGTTGTGGTGAGGCAAGCTGCAGAGATTGCCAACACGCCTTGATTTTTTTGCATGGCTGGAATCGTGATACTAAGGACCAGCAAAGTTGCTGAGTGTAACTATTTGGTATCAGCTGATTTGAAATCCTCATGGGTTGTACTCTATGATGGAACTCTCAGCCGTTAGTGGAAGGTAAAATAGCAGAGAAAACAAGGTGGGGTTTTTTGAGAAAAAAGAATAAAGTCCTCTCTACCAGTGAAAACTGTTGTGTGGATCTTTCCCATAGCCTTACTTCTCTTCTTCCAGTATTGTTTGGAGCCATTTAAGAAACAGTATTCTCTGCTGGGGTTAGAGAACTTAGCTCTGAATTTTATACTTCTTCCTCTTAACCCTCACATCTTGTTTGTCCTTTCATTCTTGAGAAGTGTCTAAGGGAGGAAGACTTGTGACGCTGAAGGCTGTGGCTTAAGTTGAAGTGAGTGGACGTTAACCTCTTCTTTTCTGCAGTCTTGTTCACTTTTCTTTATACACACATGGAAACATTTCCTGAAGAATGGTTGATTGAGTGTAACCTTTTTAACAAATAAAAGATCTTACACAGCATTTTCAAGATGTAGAAGAGGCAAAATGGCTCCTCTGCCTATTCCATGTGACTTGGATGCATTTAAATTCCCTGTAGAACCCAATAACGTCTGGTTTCCTTTTAAGAGACTGAGGGAAAAAGGGGGGAACCTCTGCTTCCCTGTAGCTGTTGGAAAAGTCTACTTGAAGAAAACGTGGTTGTATTTATTTGTTTATTGTAGGGTAATCCACTGCTTTCAATTACTGCCACTACTATGTATCAGGCAGTAGCCAAGAGATAATTAATATGCATATGTACAAGTGTATACAGGGTATCAAGGAATGTATCAACCTTGTCCAAAGAGTCTTGGATGGAAACTACTGTTATAAACCTGTTTTGGAACCTAAGTTTTGGATGCTACTTAGAGTATACTGTGATTGGTAGACCAGACTAGTCATTCTGCCGCTGCCTTTTTAGTCAGCGAATGGGGCAATCAGCAGAGCCTCCTGCTGTGCTCACAAAGAAGCGATGCCATGGCTGCCCTCCCTGTCGAGCGAGAAAGATTGTCCTCTGAAGAAACTTTAAAAGGTGAAATGCCTGACTTGTGGTTTTTTTATTCACATTTACTAGGAAGTGACACTTGACTTTCCATTGTCATATATCCCATCTTTTCCAGTTACAGCTACTGGAAGTAGTTTTACTGTGTTTATATACTGGACCTGGACAAGAGCCCCTAATAATCTAGGGGACAAAAGACGACTTCTTAATGTCAAAAGAGATTTTCTTTTTCATCTTTTTCTTTTTTTTTTTTTTTTCAAATGTATAATGGCACTATATAATCATTACAAGCAGTCCTGCATCCCCTAACCCAAGAACTTGGTGTTGCAATGCCTTTAGACAGTTTTGAGATGTTGCCTGTAAACAGACTCGGCAATTCCATCATGTTTGGTATTTGCCAGCTTGCTCTGACACCTTGGAATATGTTCTTTTTTTTTATTTCCTTGGTTTCCTTGGTTCCAGGAATTGCTGGTTTGCACGGGCAATTCCTGTGTTTCTTGTGTTTCTTGGCAATCCCTTGGCGATGGGGATTCAAACAGCAGCAGGCTGGAGCACTGCAAGAGCCTTACGCCTCAGATTATGACAAACCTCCACTTCTATTACTATATGCAATAATCTTCCTAAAAAATTTCTTGATCAACATTTTCCTGGTAGGAGCGATGTCAGAGCTAATAGCAATGCTGCAGATTACCCTGTACTAGTCATTATAAATTTTTCTGGAAACGGTTGCCAGTTAGGGTGAATGGCAGATTTTTTGTTGGGGGGAAGAAGTTAAATGCTAAATGCCAGTGTTTGAAAGGTCTTTAATCCAATTAATAGGGATGCTTTTCATTTAGATGGGGCTTTTTTTTTGGGCAGGCACTGCGTCTCTTGTGTTTTGTAGAGGACCAAGAGCGTTTTGGCAGTGGATAAATATACTGGTTTCTGAAACATATACTGTGGGTGAATAGAGTCCTATAACATATGGATTTGGTTTTTTGTTGGTGTTTTTCTCTTTTTTTTAAGAGCCATGGGGTTTCAACTAAATTAATGAATATTATCTCTACACTGGTAGTTGCCAGCCTGGTACTGTCTGGGGTGATGTAAAAAGTTTGTTACAAAGTAACTTTAGTGTATCTTTTGCCTCTGCCTGCTGCACGCTGAAGCTGGCACCTAGAAATGATGCATGGTAGTTACAGATGGATGCAGGCTGCTTCCATTTATGCTGGATATTTATTTCTGCCAGCTTTCTGTAATAGGAAGGCAGCTGTGGTCACCTTGAAGAAAAGCATGTGCTCTCCCTCTTTGAACAAAAGGAAAAGAGAATGGGACTTATTATCAAGATGTAGCATCTCTTGTGTTATTCCCATAGCAGTTCTTGTTTAGCTATAAAAGAAAAGCCTACCGAGAAAAAAAAAAAAAAGAAAAATCAGGGGCTGGATATCCCACGAGATTTGCACTGGAAATGTATTGTTGGTGATTTACTATTTTATAGAGCTACCTAGAAAATAGTCCCTGGTCTGATCCTTTCCATCGAAGCAACAAGCTCTGTAGGGAACCTTTTGCTGTGCAAGCTGCTGATTCAAATCTAGCCTGGCTCAGTAGTAACTGAAAGGTGTTTATCATGTGATCGCAGGTCAGTCTGGCTAAAAATAAAGTGTGACATCTGTTCTTATCAGTGTAATATATGATAGGTACTTGCTGCAAAGGCTTGTGACTAAATGGGGGTTTGGAGCTGGGAGATGGCCTGAGGCTGCTTCAGCCGTTCTGCGCATCGCCCTTGTATGGCAGGGCCTCTCCGAGCTGTGTGACGTGGATCATTTTAAAATGCCTTAAAAGCAACGCTCTTTTCTCCAGGCTAGTGCCTGGGATGGGCTGAGAGAAGGGCAGGCCTTTACCGGGAGGAGTTTTCAGTATGGAGATAGAGCTGTGTTGCCGTTGGAGAGCACCGCTCCTGCCTCCTCTCCCCAAAACCCACCTGCAGCATCCCCAGAGTCATAGCCCGTGTTTCAGAAAACGCTGGCTTGCCCAAAGAGAAGTCTGCCTTGCTGTGAAAGGTGCTCGGCGCCGGCAGCCAGTGAAAGATGCCGCTTTTCATTTTTCTCTGCGAAGGGAGTTCTTCCCAGCCAGTTCACCTCTACACCCCTTAGAGGTGTCTTGCTTTTTGATGCATATACGAAGATGAAAATCTCTCATACTGCATTTGCTCTGCTCATTCTGCTCAAGAGAGGTTTCACCACTTCTTAAAAAGCTGTTTCAGGAGTGTGTAATAAAAGAAGCTGACCTAGTAACTAGGATGTAACTCACTAAGTTGTAAAGAAATGGAATTGGGTGGCAAGAAGATTGCCTTGGAACAGCAGAATCAACAGGGTCCCCAACTCCTCCCTTAATTGAGGGGGGATAAAGGAAGGCTCCATGGTTACCTTATCAGATGTGGCAGCAATCCATGTATCCACTGCTTTTGCCACTCACAGATTGAGCCAAATGCATTTTATGCCTCGGTATGTATTTGGATGCTTCTGTCTTTATCTGTGTGCACAAAACTGGTGGTACTTGCTCATAATTCTAAGCATCCTTCTCTTTGCTGCTGCTGATGTTGATGTCACCCTTAGAAAAGGGAAAGAGGTAGATTGATCTAGCAAGGCTACTAAACAAAGAAAAAAGAAGGCATCTTACTGAACATAAGTGAATATATCAGTAGCAGGAGCAAATTGATGCTTTAAATGCAGATTTATTTATTTAATTTCAACCTTTGAAAAATTTCAAGCAAATTTAGCATCACTTACCTTGATATTAACTGTCACAGATACTCATTTTCCCTGTGAAATGAAATCCTCAGGTATGGAAAGTATATTGCTGAGACAGTTAGCAGGGAAAGCTAATTCCTTGTCCTCTTCTCTCCTCCCTCTTTTATAATTTTTTTGAAGTGTTTTTTAGGTTTTGAAGGGTATCTAAAGCCTAGCATGTTGATACTGACCCAGATCCCTAAACCATGCAAGTACTAGAATGAGTAGGTAAGGAACTTTCCCTGAAATCGCCTCTCAGTAAATTGGCAATATAGGAAATATTTCATGTGTCGATAAAACTAAGTAATCTGCGTAGGCTCGTTAGCTGGGAATTAGTAAAGAGTCACTGTCTGTTGTGTGTGCAAGGCAGAGATTGCGGGCTTCGCTTCCTACAGGCTTCTCCTGGGGAAAATTTTTAAATTATTTTGGGCTCTACTACCTAACACAGATGCAAGCCCCTGGCAGTAAGGAAAAGGCTCATTGTGCATTTCTGGAAAGGAACACAGCCAAGTGCATAAATAGCTAATTCCTTGCCTTTTAACTGTGGGAATTTGTTTCTTGGTTAAATTCTAAGTTCCCTTAACCCATTTACTCTGTTTTAAATTAAATAAGCCATGTTGTTTCACTAACACAGTATGTTTTTAAGATTAAATCCTAACCATTTGGAGCAAGCCTATGTATCCAGAGGGATTTGTTGTCTCAGCCTTGCTTTTACATGGGCACAACACTGTATCCCTCCCATGAGCAGAGCTGCCTACTTCTCTTGAATCTCTCCAGGCTAGTTCAGTGCATGAATTCCAGTTGAGCTTGGTATGCAGATGGGATATAGGTGGTGATTCATCTTTTCGTATGACTGGGGATTTTTTTCTCTTTTTTTTTTTCCTTTTTTCCTTTTTTTGCTCACAAGAAGAGCTATTTCTTCCCTCCAGGGAAGTCACTGAGCACAAAGCTGTCCTTCAGAACATACCCTGCTTTATCTACTAATGTCCTATACCAGGTTCCCACCTTCACCAAGGGATATAGGTAAGATCAGTCTCCTGGTGTGTCTTGATTTTTCTTGATTTCTTAACTGAGAAGCTGTTGTGGAAAGAGTTGTGGCTAAGTTTCAGAGGGCCTTTCCTAAAGGCATTTTGCCAAGTCCTGTCTCTTGCTTGATGCTTTCCAGCTCAGGCTTCTTGAAAGGAGAAATATAGCTGTAGAAGGGGAACAGATGAGGAAAAGTTGTGGTGTTATTCTGCTTTCGGTGCCTTTTTCAGGCAACCCGACACTAAGGAGCCCATGTTTGCACAGGTCACGAGGTGTGTTTCTATTGAAGGAGCTATTTCAAGTGTTTACTCAGCTCTTTGGACACATCAGAATACCTTTGGTATAAATTTACATTTTGCTTCCTGAGACTGCTCTACAATTAAATGGGAACCTGTTATTTCCTGTTTCAAGGCAGAAGATGTAGCAGTGCAACCTAAATAAATCCCAGCTGAGGCATAGCTCACCCTTTTTCGAAGACAGTTTTCCTCTTGATGAAGACAAGTCTGTTTTCCCTAAGTGATTATCAGCTAGTTTATATGTCCCTTAGATTTCTATGGTCACCTGGTACTTGGAGGTTGAGGATGGAAACTAGCTGGCTTTGTGTATCTTTAAGGTGTCTTTGTTTCATAATGCCTTACTTTTTTAGTTTTAATGGTTTCATCACCTGTCTTGTCTCTTTTTTATTAGCAGGAGTGAGAAAATGGGCATGATTTTTAATTCACTAGGAAACACACTATTTGTTATTCTTAGGGGCTACGTTAAGCATGAGACCAGCTCCTATCCCAATAGAAGAGCCAGAATGGAGACAGACGCCTCCCCCAGTCACAGCTACCTCTGGGACCTTCAGACTACGGCGAGGCAGTCGGTTCACGTGGAGAAAGGAGTGCCTGGCAGTTATGGAAAGGTACGTTGCTTCGAGGTTATGGAGATGGGCATTTTAAAGCCAATGTGAGTGTCCTTTTGTCTGCTCTGGTGAACACCAGGTTTGTTTTCATGGATGTGTTTTAGCACCATGCAAGCCAAGAACTAATAATTTGATTCTCAGCTGTAGAGTAGGAGGAGCTATTTCAATCCCTTCTGCTTGAAAAAGTGTTACACTGCTTTGGAATGGTTTTTGTACCCCCTAAGACATCTTGTCTTTGGCTTAGGCTGAGACTGTCAGCTCTTCCTTTGCTTTTGCAGAAACCTTTCCCTCTGGCCTAATCCATGCTCTTGTCTCGGGGGTCTGCACACTCTTTACATTCTACTTTTCTCTTTTCCTGATTTGCTGATATATCCTCACAATGTATCATGTTATTTATAGTTGATACTGGCGTTTCAGCAGCACTGCAGTTCTTCAGGATGCAGAACTTTGCCTAACAGGCAGTAGATTCCTTGTCCAAAAAGCCTCTTACAACCCTTTTACATGAGCTAGGAACAGTACAGAGCAAAGTGGATCTTTCAAATACATCTGCAGAGTAGCAGGTGATCATTAGAGCTCCCAGCCCTTCAGTCCTGCAGAGACGAAGCGCTCTCTGAGCCCAGTCTCCTGGCTGCCTACGTGCTTTGTCTTTCCCTATGCTTACAGTAACGTCTCTTTTGTGGATAATTTTGTGTGATAGGAAAGGGTAGTGAACTCAAACATAGTTTAGGAATGAATGCTTGTTTCTGTTAAGGGCTAAATGGCTGGGAGGAATTTTCTTCCCTCTGAGACCATGAGGAACCTCCTTTCAGTGAAAGCACTGGATGACTCCATGTGCTGTGCTCCTCTCTGGGTTGCAACTCCACTGAGTCTTTGGCCAGCAGATTTCTAGGATGAGCTTTTGCCCTTTCCGCAATGTTTCTGTTTCTTCTTGCTTGCACAAGGGTCTGTGGAACCGATTTGGAGCAGGAGGGAGTCTCCTTTTGCCTGAGCTAAGACCAAAACACAGAGGTACCTCAGTGACCCAAGGCTTTTTGCACTGAAGATGGATGTATTTCTGTGTGGCTGCAGGCCACCACGGGGTCTTCACAGGGCTGAAATGAGCAACTGAGTGCTTGTTTCCATTTTCTGTCCTGGCCCTGCAGTGCTGTTTTCAGATTTGGCTGAACATTTCTCAAAAGGAAGTAATGTCGATGTTTGAAATCTGTTCTGCTTTGCTAGACCCATCTAATGTAAGTCCAGAAATGTGATAGTTTGAGGAACAGCATTTTTCTCGTGCCCCCCCTCCACACAGGCAGCACAACATGCAGTACAGGTTCTGTAGCCCTTCAAATGTTTGGATGTCTCTGCTGGTTGCAGTAGGTAGAGTGGCAAGGATGCTACAGTTCCATGTACCTTCAGGACCATACCGCCTCCTTCCTAACCCTCTGTGTGTGGAATACTTCAGTTCTCTGAAATAGTAGAGCTCTTCAGGCATGGGTGTTTTCCTTCTTGGCTTCTGTCCGTCCTCAAGCGCAATGGCTGCTGTTATTTGCTGTTTGAATCATGATGGTGTGTTTGACTCCTTTGTGCTGTGGAAACAGAGCAGAAAGAGAAAGCTAAGCAAGCAAGCATTACCCTTTCTTACCTGAGCTCTCTTCATAAGCCAATCTCTGCCATGGCACTCTTAAGAAGTCCAGACAACCTGTAATGGTTTGGTATGCGTCTGTTAGAAAGATGCTGGGATGCATTCAGGTCTGTATATGGAAAGAACCAAGTCAGTGTGGACATTGGAAATCATCCAGTTGTGTAGGCAGATACGTAATCACTTGATCTAATTTTTCATTACTCTCTTGCATCTTCGTTGCTGTTCTTGGGTTTGTTTGCTGTGTCTTGTCTTGTACTCTGTAAGGTCTTTGCTGCTGTGGTTTTCTTCTTATTCTGCTGCTAAATGGAGACTCCTGCCACATTGCCTTAATCCTGCTTTGAATATTAATTTGCAAACCTCTTGCTTGGTTATTGCAAGCACTGGATTTCGCAGCCTTGCTGGTACTGGGAAGTATGGCTCAGGAGTTTTACTTGAGGCCAGAACACTGTAAATTTGAGCTGTGCTAAAAACTTTGTATGACAATAAAAACTACACCGTAAATCAAGTTGGGAATATGGTTGCTTAACTGTGATACCTTAATAGGCCTAATTGAGCTGTAAGGATGAGCTGTTTTATGTGACAGGCTTTGAAAGAATGGGAGAAAAACACTCATGGGAGCCCTAGGAAGAAGGCAACTAATTTCACTTAAAAGTCACCGGAGTCTTTCAGGCTTGTCCATAATATGACTCGTACCAGCAGGTGGGATGAAGGTAACCAGACTCCTGACTGTCTGCCCCAAGCAGATCAGGTTCACTTGATGCCATAGGGTCAGGAGAGTAAGCATTTGGCCTGATAAAATGGGGTTGGGCATTGCCTATGGTCTGGTGCAATTTATCTGTTATTTTGCATTTTCCTCTGAAAGATTAACTTTTGATAGTGATTGGAGGCATCTTACTCAGTTTAAAGGGTTATTTTCCTTCATTCAACGCAGTTCTTACTGGACTGCATTTGTATGTCCAGCAGCATCTTGATGTGCTGTTGGTGCCCATAGGGAATTTAGGCACCTAGTTTTGAGTGGCTTCTTTGGGAACGTTAGCAAAGTGCTTGCTCATCTAGGCTTCTAGCTATACAGCAGTGAGAAATAGAGATGCAGAAGACAATTCCATCCCACTAACGCAACTCATGTGAGGGTTGTATGCATCCTCTACAAAAGAGGAGCTTCCTGCATTGACACCTAACTTTAGTGAATTAGGTAAATGCCTGACAAGGGGATTGAATCTAGACCTTAATGAAAACTCTTGTGTAGGTAATGCAGAACTACTTCCTCTAAACTTTTGAAACATTGCTGCGAAGTTGTATAAACATTTTTTTGCATGAGGATCAAAGTCTTGGCCTGCTCTAATTGTGGTACATGCTTTTGACTTGGATTTGCTTGGTAAGAAAGGCAGTCACTGTAAGTCAGTAAGTCAAACGAGCTGAGAGCACTTCAAGGGAATAATCTGAATTTGATTGTAAAAAATAGATTCGCTCCTAGGAGCAGGCTTTCCAACCGAAACTACTCACCACCAATTAGGATTTAGTGTGTAAAGTGAATGAGATGGGTGAGGGTTGAAGGACTAGTTTCTCTATTTTAAAACATTTAAATCAACAAAAATTCCAGTGCAATTAATTATTATATTGGTGCCAACCCAATGTAATTAAGATTAGAGTTAGAACCAGCACATATACTTAAATGTCTAATGTACATAAGTGTCTGTATACAGGGTATGCGTATTAAAGGAACTAATTGGTTTATACTGGATTTCCAGAATGCTGCTTGCGGTTTCTGTAATTCAATTCTCCAGTCTTTACTGCTTTTTTGGAAATTCTCCCAGGGTAGTTTATTAGTTGCTAGGCTTAGATTTTGGACAATAGATTCAGGACTCTTTCTCCCTCCCATAATTTTTTTTTAATATATCTCTCCAAATATTTATGCTCTGAAGGTTAAGAGGACCAATAGTTCCAGAAAGTAAAGTTCTATATTTAACTGCAGACTAGGTGTGGTTCAGACAACTGCAGTGCAAGCTCCCTCTCGCTGCTGTGCTAGTGATATCAACCTTGACCTGTTCTCTTCTTGAGCCTCCCGCTCATGAAATATGCTGAGTTTTGCGGGCGGTGATGTTGTCGTGTGGCTTGCCCTCCTTTGGGAACAGAGCAAAGACTTCAACAGTCCTTTCTCTGAAAACCTGAGGTTAAACTTGAAAGTCTGTTTCTGATTTGGTTTCGTGTTGTTCTTCATTATGTCTTGTCCCAAAGATAATTTTTTTTTCTTTTCTCTGTTTTACTACTTCTTTCAACCCCTCTCATTAGAACTATGAAATTGAGAATTCCCTTAGGGTTTTTGCTTTCTTTTTAATGAAGCTCCGTTATCTTTTTATTTATTTTTTTTTCCCAGTGATTTTTGTGCTTCTCCTCTAATCATACTTTTGAGTTGAGGTTTATCTTTTGGGGGGGTGTGGAATAAATATTAAGATTGGCAACAGACTCAATGACTATACCCGTTTAAGGCACTTTTGTTGAGTGCCATTAAAGACTTGTGAGGATGGGGAGAGCGGAGTGTTGTTTTTTAAGTATATACTTTATCTAAAGATTAAATTAAAATAACTGCAAATTCTGCTCTAAACAAAATGAATAATTCATGAGTTGAAAGTATTTCAGTTTGTCTAGGGAGTAGAGACTTTTCTTCTGCTTGAGGTTTACTTGGTTTAATTTTATGGGTCTGTTTTGTTTGTTTATTTTAACACTTGTCTCTGCTCTTGAAGCAACATTTTGTAAAGATGTATTGAGATTTAATAAGTCTCAATTATGTAGATGCCCATTATCCCTATTTCATAGGTGGCAAATCTGAGTCAGGCGTTTCAGCTGGCTTTGTGATCCAAGGCAACTTTATTCATAAGAAAATGGGTTTCAGTTTCACGAGATACCGAGAGTATAGTTTCATGATAAAGCCGAGCTGAATTAACGGTTTGTCATCAGCTCATCCTTAGGTGTTATCCTGCCTCATCGCCCTTCTCAATTCCTCCTCCTCAGTTTCCCTGCTTCTGCCACCCTGTGTTGTGCCAGATATGTTTCTCATCTGATGGAAATACGAGCCAATTCAGCTCCGTTTCAAAAAAAATATCCTTTTTTAATTTTCCCCTCTGTTTTATCAAATTGGTTCAGCTTGCTGAGCAACGACGGTGTGCCAGGACTGGACCAGGGCAAATGTCAGGATTGCATGACTGAGAGCACCAGGAAGGAGTAATCTAACAAAAAGAAGTACAAAATTTCTGTAGTGTGTTTTTCTCCGCTTGGTTTTGTTCTGATTTTGATTGGTTTGTGTTGGAGGAGTTCCTGGTTTGGTTAAAAGCATGCTCATCCTGACAGTTGTGCTGGCATAACGGAGGAGGTGTCCTTTGATTTTTGCCAGGGAGCAGCCATGGCATTGATGCTAAACTTTGTCTCATTTGAGAAGGTTGTATTCTTCTTCCCCCATTAAAGTGGACCCAAGTTGATAAAGAAAGTCATCTCCGTGCCAAAACCAGTCACTGTGTTTCCGTAGGCTGTGCGCTTCATGCTGTAGAAGACGAAGCATCACCTGCCCCCCTGAAGCAGCACCTTCTGCAGTGGTCCTAGCAAGCTGGTAATGGGCTGAGCCAGTAGAGCCCTGGGCATGGTTCTGGCCCTGAGTGATATCAGTCCTGACATGCGTTATTAGAAATTCTTCCGATTGTGAAAGCGCTATTACTGCAGCTCTCCTGAGCGCTGGGGCTTCCACGGCTTCCCTGGGGAAAATGAGAGCTCTATTAGCTCCTGAAATTCAGTTAGGAAATTTTCTTAGTTAATTTTATCCCATTACTCTTAGTTATGTCTTCTAGCAGAACCTTAATACCAGCCCCATAGGGGATCTAAGTTTCCTGTGCAAGGCTTTGGAGGAGATTTAAGTTTTGGATTCATTGCATTTCTCCCTTTTCAAGCTGACAACAGAGCAGGAAGTAATGTCTTTCGGCCTCTTCCATTAGGCTTGTACATTGTTAGGAGCAGAACATCAGTTTCTCATCAATATAACGAGGTCCACCAGGTTAGCTCGGGAATGCTGCTCATCTTCCTCAGGCTTGTTTCCCAGGCTGCTAAGAGATGAGGAGTGCTGAGGGTTATCCTCTGCTGGCCCTGGGATCCTCAGATGTCCTTGAGCCTTTTGGTGACTTGCCATTCTAAACTGTAAAATACCTACTACCTGCTTGGGAAACCAGGCCAAACCAAAGGATGAGCACGATGCTAAAAGCCTCAAACTTTTTGGTTAGAATCACAGAATGGATTGGATTGGAAGGGATCTTTAAAGGCTGTCTAGTACAACACCCTGCAGTAAGAGGGACATCAAGTTTGCTAGATCAGGGTTACTGAGGTGCATTTGCATTGGGCATTAGGAACAACCTTCTGACTTGAAGCATGGTTATCTACAGAAATTACAGAATATTTTTAAGGAGCACATCACCTAAAAGACTAGAATCATTACGGTTAGAAAAGACCACCAAAATCATCTAGTACAACCAATCCCCTACCACCTATATTACTTAACTAAACCATGTCCCTACATGTCCCTTATCCAACCTGTCCTTAAACACCCTGAGGGACAGTGAGTTCACCACCTCCCTGGGCAACCTGTTCCAGTGCCTGACCACTATCTCTGAGAAGAAATTTCTCCTTATTTCTAATCTGAACCTCTCCTGGCTAACCTCTTGTCCTGTCATGAGAAGAGGCTGACCCCCACATGGGACAACCATCTGTCAGGATGGATGATATCTACTTGATCGCAGAGGGAAACTTCAGGTGACTGCTTTACATTATTTTATTTCTATTCTGCCATAAGGTGTGTGTTAGTCAGCAACTTGCAGTGGGAGGTTCAACTTCTCCAAGTCCTTTGAGATGTTAGGGGGGGTATTTTTAGGATCTTTGGCGTTCATGCTTGTGAAATGCTTTGGGACTGGTGAACACAGGCACTATGCAAAGGCATTCAGTTAAGTTACCTTTATGGTTTAGAGACAGACAACATCTTTTTGTTGTCTGAAAGTTCAGACAGCTTGGCTCAGGCTCGTTGCAGTATGTGTTCTTCAAACACCAGAGCGGCCATTTTATGCTTGCTACACAGTATCTTTCTTATTTTGCATTAGATCAAGCTATGTTCCCTCTTAAACATGCATAATATGCAAGCTTCCTATTCTAATCAGCTGTTAGCAAATCCCAGTTGTTTGGCAGATTGCATGCAGTAAAATGTAATGCTAGCATGTCTGTCCAAAGACAGACTTGGGTCTCTTGAAAGATCCAGCACTTAATGAGTTATTTTTCTTTTTCGGGAAGCTCAGGTGCTTTTTGTAACTTTGTGATTATCTTTTTTTTTTTTCTTTTTTAATAATAATAAAAGAGACATCTGTTGGAGGGGCAACTTCTTGCAGCAGATTTCAGATAAAAATTTTGTACCTGCCAAGGTCATAATAACTGAAATCAACATTTGCAACAGGAGCCTTGTCAATCTGACCTACAATGGCACTGACTGGTGCAATAAACCCCCATTTTAAGAAGGAGGGTTCATCTCTAGACCAGATACTCTCCTGCATTTCTCCAGGTCCAGTTGAGGTATTTCTGTATTCCATCTCTGTGTTCGTAAAGGTGAGAAGCAGGATCTTATCCTGAGTTACAGCACTGTCTTCCAATAGCATTGAAGCAATTGTCACACATTTGGGATAGGATATCTCTACAAAGTGCCCAGATGCTTTCAGAGAAGATGTAAAAAGTCAGTGTTTTGCATACTGTGCAGGCTGTTGTCATTTTTTATTATTCTAGTAGCTCCAGTGTGTGGAAGCATCTGTAAAACCAAACTTACCTTTTAACCTATCATTTGCTTTCAGGAGTATCTGCTGGCTCCTTCAAGGGTGTCCCAGCTCAGCAACCCCCTACTTGGGAGCAAAGCCCCCAGTGCTTACATGTGCAACATCCTGCTGCCCTTCTTGCCCTTGCAGTGATTTCATGTTGCTATCCCCAGAGAGTTAAGTTGGGACATAGCATAAGGAGAGCAGGTGTAGAGGTAACATTGCTTCAGCCAGTCCTCCTATGAGGAAAACATGAGTGTGATGTGACATGAGTGTGTGACTTGGTGACCAGGGATAGAACCCGAGGGAACGGTGTGAAGCTGCACCAGGGGAGCTTGAGGTTGGATGTCAGGAAGAGGCTCTTTCCTGAGAGGGGGGGTCGGGCACTGGAACAGGCTCCCCAGGAAAGTGGTCCCAGCACCCAGCTTGGCTGAGATCAAGCAGCGTCTGGACAATGCACTCAGTCCCCTGCTCTGACTTTTCTGGCCAGGAGTTTGACTCGATGGTCTTTATGGGTCCCTTCCAGGAGCTCAGGGGATTCTGGGATTCTGGGATGTGGCAGGACTGAAGTGCACAACAAACTATAGGCTGCTTGATGTCTGCCTCATTCAAAAGCTGCTGTTTTGTACTGGTGTGCTTTTTACAGCTCCATCTTTTGTCCCTGTCACAACAGCTGGCTTTGCTGTGTGTGCTGGTACCTTACCAGTGCTGCAGGTTTCTGGAATGCGAGGAGAGCTTCAAGGCTTGGTGATAACCCAGGTAGTGATGAACATGATAGTGTTTGCTGTTCTTTCTACCAGTCCTCTCCAGTCTGGGACTGGTTCATGCATGGCTAGTAGTCTCATGGCTGTGAACAAAAGCTCTTATCTCCTACCCTCTTCTTTTTAAAAAACCTTCTATTGCTGCTGTGGGCATTATTACTCTTCACGTAAATATGTAATTCCTTCTAAATCCTGCTGTGGTCTTTAGGGTACTTCAGGAGAACTAATTATACTTGGCTTCATTTTATATGCTAAAATGTGTTTAGAAATGTGGAGGTCCCTTTTGCCTGAGTATCACAGGAACGAAGAAAGAATGCTGTATTTATCTTCCCATGAACATTTGTTTCACAGATTCACAGAGTGTTAGGAGTTGGAAGGGACCTCAAAAGATCATCTAGTCCAACCCCTCTGCCTGAGCAGGATCACCTAGATTAAATCACACAAGGATGAATCCAGACTGGTTTTGAGTGTCTCCAGAGAAGGAGACTCCACAACCTCTTTGGGCAGCCTGTTCCAGTCCTCTGTCACCCTCACAGTGAAAACGTTTTTCCTTACACTGACAGGGAACCTCCTCTGCTCCAGCTTGGACCCATTGCCCCTTGTCCTATTACTGAGAAGAGCCTGGCTCCACCCTGCTGGCACTCACCCTTTACGTATTTCTAGACATTGATGTGGTCACCCCTCAGTCTCCTCTCCTCCAAGCTAAAGAGACCCAGCTCCCTCAGCCTGGCCTCAGAAGGAAGATGTTCCACTCCCTTCATCATCTTGGTGGTCCTGCACTGGACTCTCTCAAGGTGTCCTTCTGGAACCGAGGGGACCAGAACTGGACACAATATTCCAGGTGTGGTCTCACCAGGGCAGAGTAGAGGGGGAGAAGGACCTCTCTTGACCTACTAGCCACCCCCCTTCTAATATACCCCAGGACACCAGGATTCGTTGCATGTGCTCCCTGTTTATCTTCACTCTGAACTGAACAGTCCTTATCTCTTCATAGATGGCAAATCTTCCCTTGCCTCTAGTAGCATCCATTGTCCCTCTGCTCTGGACCTTGTCTGTTTTGGCCTTTGATATTTAGTGACCCGGAGTAGGTGATATGGAGCAAGAGCAGAACTGTGGGCGCATGTAGATATGTTTTAAGTTCACAGTAATTATCTGCTTTATTTGTATCCAATATAAATTATTCACTTTCCAGAACATCATTTAATGTTAATGCCAATCATTTTAGGTCACAAATTCTCTGAGCCAACAGAATGTATTTGGTCCAAACTCAAAGCCTCGTGCTCTCTACAGTCATGTTGAGACCTCGAGATGCTGCTTACTTTAAGGACAGTGTAGAAGTCTAGTGCTGTAGCTTGTGTCTCTGTGAGCTTTCTGTAATCCTTCATGATATTCTTCTTCCTATGACTCTTGTGTTTAAAATGCTCAGAAATGAATCATGACCAAAAAGCACATGTTATTTACTTACATTGTAGTCAATGTGATTTCAAGAGGCAGGGGAAGTCATGGCTTACTTGTCACAAAAACTGTCAGTTGGACCCTGGCATCTTCAGACTACATTTTGTGTGTCTGTTGTATACTGACTGTCACTGGAAGCTGGCTGGGACACCGTTTCTTGGGGACATTACAGACCACAGAATGTTAGGAATTGGAAGGGACCTCGAAAAATGATCTAGCCCAACCCCCCTGCCCAAGCAGGATCACCTAGATTATATCACACAGGAAGGGCGTCCAGATTGATCTTGAATGTCTCCAGAGAAGGAGACTCCACAACCTCTCTGAGCAGCCTGTTCCAGTGATCTGTCAACCTGATGGTGAAAAAGTTCTTCCTTATATTCAGATGGAACTTCCTATGTTCTAGCTTGGACCCATTGCCCCTTGTCCTACCACTGGCCAACACCAAGAAGAGCTTGGATCTCTCCTCCTGACATTAACCCTTAACATATTTATAGATGTTAAAGTCTATAAACATTAGGCTATGGAAAGGGGATGTGTTTTTGAATGTTCTCTGGTGCCAGGGCATAACAGGTACTCTCTGCTGTGTCTGTTCAGCTCTGAAGAAGCTTGAGACAGCACTGGGAGTGTGGTCACTTGTTGTGAGCAGGGTCTGGAAAGGTTAGAAACACCAAATCCCAGACTAGTTTGGGTGGGAAAGTACCTCAAAGTCCCCACAGTGCCCCCAACTACCATGGGCAGGGACACATCCTCCACCAGCCCAGGGTGCCCCAAGCCCCATCCAGCCAGGCCTTGAACCCTGCCAGGGATCCAGGGGCAGCCACAGCTTCTCTGGGCACCCTGTGCCAGGGCCTCCCCACTCTCCCCGTGAAGGATTTCTGCCTCTCAGCTTCTCTCCCTCTGCCCTCCTGCAGCTGAAGGCCGTTCCCCTGGGCCTGGCCCTCCCTGCCCTTGGCACCAGCCCCTCTGCATCTCTCCTGGAGCCCCTGGAGGGGCTGGAAGGGGCTCGGAGCTCTCTCCAGAGCAGCCTTCTCTTCTCCAGGCTGAGCCAGCCCAGCTCTCCCAGCCTGGCTCCAGAGCAGAGCTGCTCCAGCTCTCACATCATCTCTGTGGCCTCCTCAAGACTTTCTCTGATAGCTCTGTGTGCTTCATGTCCTTGAGAACCCTGAGCTGGAGACAGGGGGTTCTCCCCAGAGAAAAGCAGGGGAGTAGAATCTCTGTGTCCCAGCCCTTTTGATCCTACTCCACTGCTGGGGATGCAGCCCAGGACACAGGTGGCTTTCTGGGCTGCCAGTGACCATTGCTCATTCACATGGAGCTTCTCACATCCCCTGCGCCCCAAAGTCCTTCCCCTCCTGGCTGCTCTCCGTCCTTCCCACCAGCCTGTTCCTGTGCCTGGGATTGCCCCCACAGGACCTTGCCATTGCCCTTGGAATATCCACAGGGTTCACACAGACCCATGTCTCAAATAGCAGTTAGCGGTAGTGATTAACGGTTAATAACTAATAGAGAATTAGTTAATAACTAATAGCAGGTAAGGCAGACAGCTCTGTGGCCAGCGTCAAGCACAAGTGACTGTAAAGCTGTGATCATTCCCCCTTTTGGCTCTTCTTCATTCTGAATAAAGACCTGAGAAAGAACTAGACAGCCCTGGCTTGCCAAGGAGGGTTATTCCAGGTCCAAGTTCAGCTAAAAGAGATGGTTGTTGCTCACAGCGAGATTTACCTGACCTTTATGTAATAGTATCAATGAAATAAACCCACTTAAGTGAATTACAAAATTAACTTCTTGAGTGATCTGGAAAGCATTCGGAAGGAATTAGTAATCAGGTTGGCACCTTGTCACCTCTCACTTTGATGCAGCCAGCTGTCAGCATGGAGTATACATGCACACCATCCAGCTCAAAGTCCTCTTGGGTTTGCCCATTTCTGGTTTCTAGAAGTATGCAAAGTGTTCCTGATGACTTTGGCTGCAGCTCATCTCTGAACAGGGTCCAAACCTACCTTGGTGAAATAAATTCTCTGCCATCTAGTAACAGATGTGAGGCACTTTATGAAAGTGATGAATGGAGTAATTGCAAGGAGAAGCGAGGGAGCAAAATTCCTAAAGAAAAGTTTTTTGCATTATGTGTGTATAGGCTCTTGGTCAGGCTGTGGAGCACTTTATAAGGTCTAAAATGAATGTTTTATCAAAGAACCATGTGAGCTTTAAGCACAAAAGTCGCTATCACATCCTAGATTCTCTTTATCTCTTTTTTTGGGGTTTGGAGTCCATGTTAGCACAATTGACCTGGTTTTGTTGGATTTTCCTTTGGAACATGCATAAGTTTTAATTTGTTTTGAATTCTGTGCTGTTTATGAGGAACTCTGTTGATAGAACACATGGATGTGTTCCAAAAAGCTTTTTTTAATATGATTTCCTTATTAAAAAGAATGAGAAAATAGGGTACCTAAGTACAAAACATATAGAAAAAGTCATCTGATTTGTTGCTGATTATGTACATAGGCTGTAGCTTTCTAAATGTTCCTTGATATCCTCTTAGTCACAGGAGCATGGGATTGGGACTTCCAATTTCATGTCCAGCTTCTCTGTTCCAGTCAACCTTTATTACATCATTTTCAGAAGCTGATTAAATTGGCTATGTTGGAAGGGGAAGTATGGCCAAGGGTACAAAAGCCCATTGGGAGTTGGCTCCCTTGCAGGCTCTTAGTGCTTTAGCAGTTAGATGTCTAAATTCCTGAGACTATGACACACATGCCTGGATCAATATCATCATTTAAATAAAATAAATCCTTACCTCTACCTCTTGACTCCAGTGTTGGTCCCCTTCACGTATTTATGGTAAATCGTAACCTCACCTCTGCCTTGAGGTTTGCTCAGATAAAACATGCTGTAGCTTTTCCAAGACAGACTTTACATTCCTCTGAGAACATATGATTGCTCTCTGAGATGTTTGATTTTAATTAGGGATGCAAAACTATGGGAGAGTGTCCAGAGAAGGGCAGCAAGGAAGGGGGAGAATCTGGAGGGGAAGTCTGACAAGGAGAGCGTTATGTCCTTGGGTCTGTTCAGCCAGGAGAAGAGGAGGCTGAGGGGAGACCTCATGGCGCTCTGTGGCTTCCTGACGAGGGGAGAGAAGGGGCAGGCGCTGATCTCCTCTCTTTGGTGACCAGGGATAAAACCTGAGGGAACGGCATGAAGCTGCGCCAGGGGTGGGTGAGGTTGGATGTCAGGAAGAGGCTCTTTCCTGAGAGGGGGGTTGGGCACTGGAACAGGCTCCCCAGGGAAGTGGTCCCAGCACCCAGCTTGGCTGAGGTCAAGCAGCGTCTGGACGATGCCCTCAGTCCCCTGCTCTGACTTGTCTGGTCCTTCCTTAGGAAGAAATTGTACACTGGAAGGGTTGTTGGGATGTGGAACAGGCCGCCCAGGGTGTGGTTGAGTCACCATCCCTGGATGTATTTACCGACAGATGAGGTGCTTAGGGATATGGTTTAGGAGAGCACAGGTATTGTTGGACTTGGTGATTTAAATGGTCTTTTCCTACCTTGTGAGTCTGTGTGAGCCAGGAGTTGATGTTTCTTATGGGTCCCTTCCAGCTCAGGAGATTCCATGATACTGTGATTCTATAAATTCATCTTTCTTGAGTATGAGACACTAGGATTGTGCATAGTCTGAGTGAAGTCTCTTGCAAGTATTTGAATGGATCTTGAAAGTATTTGAATCTTTCTGGATTGTAAATTGCTGGCACCTTTTTCTTTTTTTGGTGGTTTTGTTGTGTTGTTTGTTTTATTCATACTACAGTGACATAACAGACTTTGAGTTGATGATCTGTTTGTATACATGAGTAGTTGTTGTTCCCAAACTGTATGACCTTGCATACTGCAATATTAAATTTCTTTTTTGTTCTTGCCCTTATATATTTTTTACTTATTATGATACACCAGTTCCCTGTATTGACGTGGCTTCTGACTGTCATCAGCAGATCTCATCACCGTGTCCAGACTTTGTGTCACAGTCATTAAGTGTTTAAGTATTCTTAAAATATTCCAAAGATGGTACTTAAGGAATATCACTGATAGCTGTAATCCAAACCGTTATTTTTAATTTTCAGACCAGTTCTTGGTAACATGTTTCCTTTCTACCATACCTCATAATTATAGCAATCTTTGTCTTTTCCAAAATTATGAGTAATCTCCATTGGTGACTGTATAAAATGCTTTACTGAAGTCCAAAAATAAGAATTTATTTTTCTAGCCATAGGGCATACAGTAAACACCTCCTCAGTTGCATGTTGTTGAATCTCAGACTGGTCTGTGTGGGAAAGTACCTCAAAGTCCCCTCAGTGCCCCCAGCCGCCAAGGGCAGGGACACATCCTCCACCAGCCCAGGTGCCCCAAGCCCCATCCAACCTGGCCTTGAACCCTGCCTGGGATCCAGGGGCAGCCACAGCTTCTCTGGGTACCCTGGGCCAGGGCCTCCCCTGGCACCCTCCCCAGGAAAGATTTCTGCCTCCCAGCTCCTCTCCCTCTGCCCTCCTGCAGCTGAAGGCTGTTCCTCTGGGTCTGGCCCTCCCTGCCCTTGGCACCAGCCCCTCTTCACCTCCTTTAGAGTCTTAGAGCCAGTTCTATTATTCTTACGCTTTCTGAAGAGGTGAGGCTGTCCCCAGGGAACTTGGCTTTTCTGAATTGTTGTGGCAGTGACATTTCAGAGGAAGCACATGGCAAAACCATGGCTTGTCACAAGGGGTAGAAATTGAAGAGGAAGGAGCTGCAGATTGTTTTCACAGCTCTGCAGCTGGTTTGTCATGTCTGTATCTCTTTGCTCTTCTTCTACCTCTAAATTCTAATAATGTTGAAGAGTAAGATTGAAGAACAGAATTTCGGAATACTTTTAAGGGTTTTAAGTTGTGGTTATAGAAAATTTTCTTGAAATGCAGAGCATGATAGATGGTTTTTAATGGAGTAATACTTTGGGGGCCTTGGATTTTATTATTTCCAGGGTAATTATTCATGTTCCTATAGGCAAAAACATATATAAAACGTTAAGTAACTGTGCTATTACCTTTCCCCATGGATGGTGAATCGTCACTGAATAATCTTTTAAAAAAATATATAAAAAGATGTTGCTGCTGCCAGACTTCAGAAGTAATATTCTTCAGGGATCCACAAAGCTACCTCATTGCCTAAAACTTTCTTTAAACCACCTTCTTTACTACGAAGTCTACAAAGTACCTCATTAAGCTGGACTTGGCACCATAGTAGCTTAATCAACTAGCATGCTGGTCTCCCCTGATTCATTAGTTCTTGTTCTCATTTGCTTACATCCATCTGTTGCATTGCATTTAAGTTGGAAGGCAGGGAATAGGATGATATTTTTAAAAGTTTTAAAAACCCCGACAAACCAAAACCAACCAAAACAAGTGACTTTCCCCCCTTTGTGTCTGTACGCCACTTAGTAGAGTAATAGTTATGGTTCTGATCTTGAAGATATACTGGACATTAGGAGAAATGCATGTCCTGAGTCCAAGGTCAGAACACCAGAATGCTGTGCTGCCATCCAGTGAGATCTGGACCCACTGGAGAGTTGGGAGGGGAAGTTTAATGAGATTTAACAAGGACAAATGTGTAGGGTCTTGTATTTGTGGAAGAACCACCCAGGTACCTAGTATAGGTTGGGGACTGGCCTGTTGGACTGCAGGGTAGGTGAGAGGGACCTGGGAGTCCTGGTGGACAGCAAGATGTTCATGAGCCAGAAATGTGTCCTCATAGCCAAGAAGCCCAATGGCCTGTATTAGAAGGAATGTGGTTAGTAGGTCGAGGTCCTTCTCCCCTTCTACTCTGCCCTGGTGAGACTGCACCTGAAGTGTTATGTCCAGTTATGAGTGCAGGGCCACAAAGGTAATGAAAGGAGTATGACATCTTCCTTATGAGGGCAGGCTGAGGGAGCTGGGTCTCTTTAGCTTGGAGGAGACTGAGGTGTGACCACATCAATGTCTATAAATATGTAAAGGGTGAGTGGCAGGAGGATGGACCCAGGCTCTTCTCAGTTATGGCCAGTGACAGGACAAGGGCCAATGAATCCAAGCTGGAGTAGAGGACGTTCCATGTGAATGTAAGGAAAAACTTTTTCCCTGTGAGGGTGACGGAGCCCTGGGACAGGCTGCCTGGAGAGGTGGAGTCTCCTTCTCTGGAGACATTCAAGATCGTTTTGGACACGTTCCTGTGTGATCTAATCTAGGTGATCTAGCTCAGGCAGGGGGGTTGGACTAGATGATCTTTCAAGGTGCCTTCCAATACCTGATGTTTTGTGATTCAGAAGCTTTGTGCTTCCTGAGCCTTTTGATTTTAGGCACTGAATGTCCTGCAAGAATCGGCCTTGTCTTTTGATTCCTGTAGGATACTTTCATTAGTTCAAACTGGCTTTTATTTTCTGAGAATGCAGCAGCAGTGATGGGTGTCTGTTCACCTCTGAGCTGAGTGGACCCGAGTCTGGTCCAATACTGGAAATTGAAAATAAAAACTTTGAGGGGAAATGCTAGTGGTTACACTGAAGTTTTCACCTCCTACTAAGCTTTATCACAAGTCTTACACTTGGTATTTTTCCTCTTCTGGAGGCTTAGGACAAAGTGGGATTTCATGCATCACAGCCAGGACTATAAAATTTTGAAAAACATGATCTTACTGTGAGTAAACTACTAACAACTTGAGGGACCTTGCTGCTTACACTTGACATTCTGTACATACATTACTTTGTGATCCAGTGCTGAGCTTGCCATTAAAGGACAATTCTGAGGCAAGGGTGAACTATTCTGGAAATACCTTACCTGAGATGAGCAGAAAACCCAAGTTCTGATTCTTATGAGTTTAATAGCTTCTGGTCTCTTGAAGAAGATGTTTTGGTTGAGTAATATAAAAACTAAGTCATACATTTTGCTATTTATTTGTGTTGACAAAGAAACCACAGTGCTGATCACATCGTGCTGGAAAGGTGGCTCACCAAGCAGCAGAACAGCCATTACAGGTCGCTGAGGTCTTACTGAAGTGCCGGGCTGATTTCTGCAGGGCCTCATCACTTCTTGGAGATGTTTCATCCAGATGTTCACTCTGCCTTAACATTGTTTGCTTTGTGATAACTAGATAATCTGGAAGATAAAATGTAAATACCTCTTTCCCTGGACAAAGTTTAAAAAAAATTGTTTCATAGTTTTCTTGTTTGGTATGAGGTTCAGTCCAGAGGATCTAATGCACACAAATATCCCTGTAGTGTGTAGGTCTCTATTTAAGTATTGCAGAGGAGAACAAGACATACTATTATTCACGCTTAGACGTCTTGTTAGAAAGAGCTTTGAAGGTGCCGTATGCTCACACCAAGCAGCTGTTAAAATATTACAGAACAATTCTCACTTCATCATGTCTTGATGTGTTAGTTACTTGCCAGCTTTAAAAAACATTCCATCTTTTTTCTTTGCCCTTCTATTTTCTGAACAGTTCAGTTAATTCTGTCAGTTTTGGGAGTCTGGGACACCATAAAGCTTAAAGAGAGTCATAAAATTTTAGGCATTGTTTGCTGTCATTGTCTTCAAGATGCCTTAAGCAGAAAGTACCTGTGTGCTTCAAATTGCTAAAACTCCAAACCTTTCTACTTGGAAGAGACCTGTTGTGTAATTTCAGAGATATTCTTATCACCAAATCCAATTACAAGGAAGAGTAAATCGCCACCTCCAGTGTCTTAACTATTCTTTTTTTAATTGTTAATTATCTCGACAGTAGGGTGCTATAGATTAGGAGGCATAGATTATCTTCTGCATGTATGAGACTCTACGAGCTATTATCAATTCCGTTTTTAAACAATTTTTAGGATAATATTAATAGCTTGATAGGATTGTGTTGGTGCTTGAAACCACTGTCAAAATACAGAGAAAATTATTTTTTAAAAACGAGAAACTTGATGACGTTATAGTAGCTTTGAAGGTCATACAGCCTTAACGCACTCCAGTGAAAGGTGTATTTCTGGCAGTTTAATCTACATTGCAGAGTAGATTCCTGCTAAGAAACAGCAGTAAAATGACTCTCAGAGTTTAGGCACTGATTTGTAAAAGCAGAGTAGAGTCAGCTCTACTGCATGAGGTTTTCAACGTGTACCGAAATGACAATGCAATTTATATACACAAACACATACTGATGTGCAAAATAATGACAATTGATAAATGTCTGGTGCTTAAAGTAATCTAAGCCTCTTGAGAACTCTCCTCCAGGTTTGCACTTTCAATGAAAAGAAGTTCAAGAATGAAACAACTCTTACGGTTTGGGACTTAAAAGCTGTTCTCTACCTAGACAGAGAGTATGGTGAGACCCCTGGGTTGAAAGTTCGAGCTGGGAATGAGATGCAGATTTTTAAAGAATCAGGACTCTTGTAGCTTGTAGGGCCAAGGCAATGATGGCTTCTGCATTGCCTAAAATCCTAAATTTTTATGTTGGGACTGTAGGCTGGACAGAAGATCTGGGCTTAATGCCAGAATTGCTGAGAAACCTCTGGTCTGTGGTATAGAACAGGTCAAGCTGGAGGCCTACTGTGATTTCTTCAGATCCACAGACCTATGAGAGCTCCTAGATAAAGGGTAGTGACGTAGGGAAAATGGAGCTGTAGGTGTTGTTTATGGGTTTAGGATTTTTGTTTGTTTGGGTTTTTTTTTTAGTTTTTCTTTTACCTGATTGGAAGGTCCAGGTGAGCTCATGCTGTAGGAATGTTGAGACCCAAGTTCATCAGTTCGTATCCAGAAAGCTGCAGATCTCGTTCTCGGCTGATGTGTAGTGCAAAGGGGTCTCACTGGATGTTTCTTTAGCAGCTAAAGTGGTGGTTATGTTTCCAGTCCTGGGGAAAGAGAAGATGGTCTCTTCAGTATAGTTCTCAACTCCATCAGAGTTTATCTCTAGAGAGGATATCTTTGAGTTCAGTTTTGCTGTCTGAAGTAGAAGTGACTTTGCTGTATATTGTGGGGTGCACTGTTTAGTGTACACATGTGCCATTATTATAAAATCTATAGAGATATCAGTAGATAAAATAGATGGTGTCATCCGTTGACCTTACTGAAAATGACATTAGTTATATTCTTGGCCAGTGTTTACTGGAAAGTAAACTAGTCATTACATTTTCTGATGAGATTATGCTTTGAATGCCAGTTCTCCGACATTGAGTCTTATACCATGCAGTGATAAGATCTCAGGCACAGATGACAGTTTAACTTCAGAAGTATTTCCATTGCTTTGACAGCACGAATAACAGTGGTGTTAAAAGCCACAAAGCCTGAAACAATAATCTCTTGCTACTGGGTGATACTATGTTGATAAACATACTAATGAAATATGAAGTAGGTTACTATATTCGAGTGCTTTATGTAACTTGATGGAAAGTAGAGGCACTGTCTGAAGGGAAACTAGATAGGGAGCTGAAATTACAGGCAGTCTTATCAAAGGGAAAGGAGCAGCTTGCTCTCTCCTGTATTTTGAGACACCAGAGGGTTTGTTAGGGAGCTCGGTTGCAGGTGGCAGCAAGATCTTCTGTTGATCAGCAGTGGTTGGGTGTGAAATGAAGAAACTGGGCAGTATGGTTTTTCCCTAGGTCCATAGGCCAGTTTCTGAGCCCATCATTCAGGGTTTGCTTTTAGCAGAGATTGAAGAGGATGTATGTGAGCTGCTACTGAAGGAACTTGTCCCAGCTGGGTGGAGGGAACTGGTCCCATCTGTGTGTGTCAGCTGGCTCCTTCCCGCCTCCCTTGGCTGCACAACCACTGCTCTTGGCACGTGTAGAAAGCTGGACCAGAGGAAAAAATGGGCACAAAACCTTTCCACAAAAAGGGAATGAAGGACCTTTCCTTTTAGTCTCTGCTTAAATTGTGTCAATTTTGGGGAAGATGGTCTTCCATAGAGGAGCTGGAGCCCCAGTAAGAGTACTGGGATATTTCACTTGCGGGTGCTTTCCCCTTTGATGAAACCGGGAAACCAGATACACAAACACAAGGTTTAGAAGTAGTGAACTTACAGTGCGTCTGCTGATCTTCAATAAATACCCATCTGTGTGTCCTTAGCTCCCATTAATTGCAAGGTAAATTATCCTTCTTTCAGAGAGTTTGCCTTGATGTACACGTACCTGAATTACCTCACCTTGTGTGTGTGTAATTCTGCTGTAACAGCTGACCTGTAGTGAATTGTTACCCTGCAATGCATTTGAGCCTCTCTACTTTGAATCACTTCCAGACTTTGAAGTTTTAACTCTAATGTCGTACTGTAAACTAAGCCTTTCTCCAACCCAGGGTCTGTGGAGCAGTTCTGGCTTTTTATCTGCTTGTGTCTGACATCCAGCCCTATGAAAAGCACCAAACCTGGCTTCCCTTCTGCTGCTCCGTAGCTCAGGTTGTTTCAAACACTTCCCTGGCAGCTGCAGAGATGATATGAAGCAGCAAAACTTTGACTGTGGATTATCAGGAACACTGCTGAGGCATTGCTTAATGCATCTGATATCTAAACCTGGATAACAGAAGCCATACAGCCAAGTGAAGAAGGATTGGCAGCTATTGCAGGAATTCAGATAGGGGCACCTTGGTAAGGAGTAGGGGGGAATGCATTTGCCTCCATTAGAGAGCCCAGGGCTGAGATGGATTCTCTCTCTGTCATTGTCCTAAGTACATTATCCCTGAAAGAAAGAGGGTTTCTCTGAATCTGCAATTTTTCTAGGCTTCAGTGTTATTGAAATGAAACTGCTTCAAGGATATCTACATTCTTTACCATCATATGGATTCTCATCTCATGTAAATTATTTGGCCACTTTTCATTTTAATCCTCCACTGTCATTTTCTACAAAAGAGATCAATTTGGTTTCTTCATTGAAGGTATTCAGCTGACAGCTGCCCTTTGTCTAGAAAGCAGTGTGCTTTTGCAGGATTTACTTGTGCCTGTTCTTCTCCTTTTTCTTCCCCTCACCTCCCTACCCTATGCCCCTCTTAAGTTCATATTACCTCTTATTTTTCATCTGTAGTTTTCAGGAACTTTTTGGATGGTGATCAGGCTTTGGGTTGTGGCTGTGAAAAGCAATTCAGCCATCCTCGGTACTTGCCCTAAGTCTTAGCAAGAGTATACCTGACTGATAAGTAGCACAAGCGGAGGCATATTAATTAATTTCCTGATTGCAACAAGCACTGTAGTCAAAAAACTCCCAGTGTGTGTGTGCTCAACAAGTTCTACATAAGCGTACCAAAACCAGACCATGATGAAGTCTTGAATTCTCTTCCATGGCATTCTTGTCTTGAAAACTTCGTTGTTCTCACATTGCAGAAATGTTGGGAGGCTTCAAAACGTTGTGCTTTGTCATGGTGTATAGCCCACAAATCCTGTTAAGACCTTGAAATCGATGGAAATGAAACATGAGGAGGAAAATGAGCTTGTGAAGAATCATTGAATCTCAGACTGGTTTGGATTGGTAAGGACTTCAAAGTCCATCCAATTCTAACCCCCTGCCATAGGCAGGGACACCGTCCACCAGCCCAGGTTGCCCCAAGGCCCATCCAACCTTGCCTTGAACACTGCAGAGAAGAAGCTGAGGTTGTATGTTTTTGGTTACCTGTAGCTATGACACCTTTTCCTTGGAGATTGAAAACTCCTAGGCATGATCTGTTCTCTGACAAAACCAGCTGACGGCCTCCGTCAGAGGTTAGAAAAGCACAATATGATGATGGAGAACAACATTTACAGATATTGAGTCAAAAGTGTGGTTTTGGGAAACATGTTGAGGGTCGGACAAGTTCATAGCTGGTATGTGATGGGGAAGGAGGAGACATCATTAATGTGAGTATGAAATAACCCAGAGGATGAAAGGAGGAGAGACAGCGACTAAAATTCCTTGTCTAGTTCTGAATGTTAACTCCATCACAGGGAGATTTCCAGTTATTCCAGAGAATTGTGAACTTGAGCCTGAGTTGTGCTGTTATTAGAAAATGTGAGCTTTCTTGTTGGAGCCAGCGAAGGTGACTGGCAGTCAGTGGCTTGCTAAAAGGAGTGCCAGTTCTGTGCCAAGAGAAGAATCAGCAGTGCCTCACAGAATCACAGAATTGTAGGGGTTGGAAGGGACCTCCAGAGATCGAGTCCAAAGCCCCTGCCAGAGCAGGTTCCCTAGAGCAGGTCACACAGATAAGTGTCCAGATGGGTCTTGAATATCTCCAGAGAAGGAGACTCCACAACCCCCCTGGGCAGCCTATTCCAGTGCTCCCTCACCATGAGGAAGTTCTTTCTCATATCGGTGTGGGACCTCCTGTGGTCCAACTTGTGACCATTGCCCCTTGTCCTGTCCCCACAGGCCACTGAGAAGAGGTTGGCCATCTCCCTTTGTCTTCCACACTTCAGATATTGATAAACAATGATGACACCCCCTCTCAATCTTCTCCAGGCTGAACAGCCCCAGCTCACTCAGCCTTTCCTCGCAGGGGAGATGGTCCAGGCCCTTCATCATCTTTGTGACCTCCACTGGGGTCTCTCCAGGAGATCCCTGTCTGTTTTGTACCGGGGAGCCCAGAACTGGACACAGGACTCCAGGTGAGGCCTGACCAGGGCAGAGTAGAGGGGGAGGATCACCTCCTTCCACCTGCTGGCTACGTTCCTCTTACTGCACCCCAGGATCCCATTGGCCTTCTTGGCCACCAGGGCACACTGCTGGCCCATGCCAACTGGTCATCCACCAGGACCCTGAGGTCCTTCTCCACAGAGCTTCTCTCCAGCAGGTCATCCCCAGCCTGTACTGATACCCGTTGTTGCTCTTTCCCAGGTGCCAGACCCTACACTTGCTGTTATTGAACCTCACCTGGTTCATTAAAACTCATGTGTTGTCTTTTCTTCGTTAGTTGGTGTTTCAGTTTCTTGCATTAACATAAGACTGGGCAGTTCAAGCATACACCACTGTTTAATTTTATGTCTTGTATCATTTCTTTCTATAAAGATGGGCATCATCTAACAGTTTTGTGACCATGGATGACGTAGATCCATAAAGTTGCATGATATCAGGGTTTCGCGTTCTGGCTATAATACATGACTCTGTAGATCCATCAGGGTTTTGTTTTTTTTTTTTTAATTTTAGGGGGTTTCTTTCGTGGTGTTCTTGAGTTTTGATAAGTATCTATAAACAAATAATGTCCAGCAAAAGCAATGCATAAAATAGCTGCTGTAGCTAGCAAAAATTGCTGTGGTAATTTTTATGCACATGGTGATCATCTGGATTCCTGACTGGGACTCCAAGACATATATTTGTATAATTAAGAGTAGTAGAGCACTTTTCAGCTGTGAGGTATTCACATTTCTTTATCTCATGACACTTAATAGAGGAAATCATTCTTGGCTTGTGGCAGAGGGGAGTTTTCTCTGTTTTGTAGGTGGAAGAGCTGAGACATGGCCACAGGGCCAGGACTGGAATCCCGAGCTTCTGCATCCATCACCGATTACTAGAAAAAGCATTTTCTAGTCTGTTTTCCAAGCTCTCACCTCTCCAAAAAAACTTTGTACAGAGCATGAGCCCTTTGCAAGTTGATAGAGACATGTTTGGTAGAAAAGATGCTATGTTTGGAAGAGAAAATAATATATTTTTTTAAAATTACCATCCCCAGAGGCTGGGGATACTACTGAAAGTGGAGTGTGGGGGGAAGAAAATCTCTCACTGACAATTCCAGGAGCATTCCTGCTAGTGCCAGTGCCAGAGTTGACAGTGCTACCCACTTGAAGCTTCCCAGCAAGTAGCTGTTAACCAGGTGTTGTTATCTTCAGATCTTGGGGAAAATATCTTGGTTTATTTTCAGAGTAGGTTTGAGTGGGAATTACGGTTATGGTTGGTCTCTCCAGATTTACATTGTAAGAGCAGCTTATGAAATCCAGGGAAGTGGTAGTGGATGTTTACGTGTAAATGGGATTGTTTCCAGAGCCCAAATTGGTAGTATAAGCATAGTCCACCCTTCATTTAGTGAAAATGGAGCTATTTCTGAAGTTTGGTTTGCTCTCAAAGCAAGTAGATCAAGTGGAAGTGCGTTACCAGTGCTGCTAGCTGTACTAATGTGCCATTCCTCACACTCAATTGGTAGCAACTTAGAAATGGGACTGAGTTGGTAGCTGACACTTTAAACGAAAGCCATGGGATGGAGAAGTGGTGGCTGAATTTCATACTGAATATTTAAAATCTATATTTGCAAAATACTGAATTAAAATAAACTGTCAGTAAAGTGAGATCTGTACCTAGTACCTCAACCTTTTTGGCCCTGTGTGGAGCCAGGAGTTGGAGTCAGTGATCCTTATGACTCCCTTCCAACTCAGGAAATTCTGTGATTCAAGAGGAGGTTGAACAGGAACAATTGTCATATGGAGCAGAACCCAGGTTTCCCTATAAACTAACTGTGCTGTGGCCAATCCACTGGAGGAGAAATATGACCATGGAAAATAATAATTGTCTAAATATGCCTAAGTATCTCACTACCAAATGATCTACGATTAATATCTTCTTTTCAAATACAGAGCAGCTGTCCCAGCAGCTGAACCTGCTGCTGATCAGAGTTGATCAAAGAATTCTGAGGATTATATATTATGGACAATCTGCAGGAAAAAATGTTGTAGTCCCTGCTTATGGCTTGCTTATCAGAGTTGATTGAAGCAAGCGGGACTTTTTGTTGGTTTTAATGCAAATCTGATAAGCTCTGTAGAATGTAAATCAGTTCATTAAAATTTGTAAAGCACTTAAACTGTTCTCTCTTTTACTTCATTTAACTTTTATGGGATGCTTACTTCATATACAATAAAATCACAATTATTCAGAAAAAAAAATTAGTTAAAATATGCTGTGATCCATAAGTTGTTCTGGGAAAGATTTAAAATTTTTAAATTGTGATTTTATAAAACCCACATTAGTCTGACTCTTGAAATCTTACTCTATTACCATGTTCTTTTGCCCATGCAATCTTCATATGCTGTCTAATGTCTGCAGTATTTATGTTGGTATGCAATATATATATACACAAGTATGTATGTATGTGTGCGTATTAACCCAGGGATCAAAATAGATATTGAACAGCTCCTTCCTCTCTAGGACACTGGCTAAGCTGGGGTATGTTGGGGAGAATAAGAAATAAATGATAATAAAATCAAGGCAGAGGCATGATGATGTCTTCTGACATGATTCTTCACTTGACAGTCTTAACTGATACTCATGGTATTGTCTGCTTTCTTGTATCTGAGTACAATATTCTGCATGCTGAGGTAATGCTCCAAATGTGGAGATGATAATATCCATGTATCTGAGGCACTGGGGAAGTTTTAACCACTCCACGTGGAAAGGGCACATGTCAGTGATACCTTCAGCATACACAGGTTTACCTAATTTACTACATCTGTGTTATCCCTGTAAGAGTGATGTAAACTAGCAGTTGACGCCTTTTCGTGGAGCTGCCTTGGAGCATTCATGCTCTGGTTTCTGATAAAAACCTCTTTTTTTTTTTTTCTTCCCTTTGCAGTTACTTCAATGAGAATCAATATCCAGATGAGGCAAAGAGAGAAGAAATTGCAAACGCCTGTAATGCAGTTATACAAAAGCCAGGTGAGGAGCTGCTTGTGGTGTCCTTTCCAAAGGCAATTCCAATTAGATTTCGCCATCTCCCGCTAAATTCAGGAAATCCCATTTCATGGCTATTACTAATAACTGTAGCACTTTCAGCTAGTAGCAGGTCTCGCCTTGAACTTCTGTTGTTCAGAGCTGCCCTACCTGGATGAACATGAGAGCCAGTGCAATTTTCAAACCTAAAGGCCAATGTCTCCACCTTAAATTCCCACCAGTTGAGATGCTAAGTACAAGTTGCACACCAAAATGCTTCACTTACACAGCTTTGTAGATGGCTTTGCTAAGAAAAACATATCCAAAAGGTTTTTCTACATTTATTTATTTCTAAGGACTTTTGTAAGTGCTCAGTAGTAATGGGAGAATCTTAATGCACTCTATTCAAGTGGATTTTACTGGTTCCTGTTTACAGATGGGCACCGTTAGGTTCACGGACTGGGGCTTATGTCTTTCAGTTTTCCTTACAGCTTCTAGAGAGGGGTGTCATATCAGAATCTGTGTATTAATGGAGGACTTGGTCAACAACCCCTGTTCTCCCAGTTCCCGTAGAAGTTGTACTTGGGAGACGTTCATGAATATTCAGTGAGGTATTAGTGGATGCACCTGCCTTTGCTTAGTTTTGCCAAATACTTAACGTAGCTTTCAGAACTTGTAGCTTGTATCCATTTACATTTTATGTAACCAGATAAAAATGAATGCAATAGGAAGCTAAGGCATGACTCCTGAACATGGGGTCAATCCTGGGGTAACACAGAGTCCTAGAGCAGTTTAGGCTGGAAGTGACCTCTGGAGATCGTCTGGTCCAACAGGACCTTGTTAAACTATGGGTATCTCCAAAACTGGAGCTTTTCCCACCTCTAGGTCCCCATTCCACAGTGTTGAGAACTCTCATGGCAAAATAGTTTTTACTAATACCTACTCAATATTTCCCTTGTTGCATCTTCTGTGTGTTGCCTCTGTTTTTTTCATTGTGGAAGCAGAATGACCTATCAAGTAGAGCACCAAAGAGGTGAGGATTTTATTCCTGGCTCTGCTGCTGCTTGGCTGTGCATCTTGGACCAAACTGCTTAAACACGGTGTCTCAGGATCAGTAAAATACTGTGAGGGGTACTTATGCGAAGCATTAGGAAACAGCATCGCTATCTCCAGATTTTTTCCTTCTTTCACTCATCTCATCTCTCCTTCCTGATTTAAGTTGGCGGATTGCTGCGATTACATGAATGTTTTGTATGCTGAATAAATAAACTTTGTGAACAGTCTGAAGCCAGGGAGCCTGATCCCCTTGTAGCCTGCAGACTGAAGATGCAGCTGCATTGAATATTTTATATAGGGTTGAGGCCAACTGAAGAGGTTTTCACTTGCAATGCTGAATCCTCCCAGTCTTCTCTTTGATTTAAGTGATCAGAAAAAAACCACATTGTTTCCTGTTGGTAGGGTAGTTTATTTTGCCTGGTTTCAGTGTAAAACTTTTCAGTGTAAAACTGGAGTGATTTGGTTTCCTGCATCCACCCCCATCTCACAGAAGATCACAAGTGTCCTGGCATAGTTGGGAGGGTGTGTTTAGTGCTGTGGGAGCACGATAGCGGAAGAAAAGCAGATGGGAGGAGATGACACAAAACTTCTTCATTCATTTTGCTGCTGAAGAAAACACATCATTGAACTACATCCTTGCAGCATGTAGTAAGAGGTACACTGGGGTACCACAGCCTGTTGCAGGGCTGTGAATTGAGTTTTTTAGGATTTTGTACTTGAACTAGAAAAACAACTCTTGATTCTCCCATGGCTCTGGATTTGGTTGAAATCGCCAAGAAATTCCAGTATTTCAGATTTAAAAAAAATAAAGAAAGGCTACTTAGTTTTTAGGGAGGTATTTGGCAATACTGTAGCATCTGGGCAAAGTACTTTGAGACACGTAAAGTTCTTTATTCTCAGTTATAACAACTTTTCAGTGCTGTGGGTATTTCAGGGGTTTATTGCATCTGTAAGGATCCCTTGCCTACCTCTGGAACCAGTGAGTAACAGTGCTGTATTTTCCTTCCCCCCTTCCCTCCCCCCTTACTTTCTTAGGAAAAAAGTTATCGGATTTGGAGCGAGTTACCTCCCTTAAAGTGTACAATTGGTTTGCCAACAGAAGAAAGGAAATCAAGAGAAGAGCCAATATCGGTAATGTATCAGAGAGCCTGTTCACAAGGTTCATTACGTAGACTTGCTCAGGAGAGAGGGAAGTTACATAAGCTTGTGTTAATGAAAATACTAGAGGTTCTGACATTCTTGTTAGAAATGTGGAGCAATTTTAAAAATTAGTCTCTTGCTGTTCCAGATTTTTTTTCTAAAATACAGGTAGGAACTTAATTTATGGGATTCCATCATCGATGCAGGAAAAATGAGGCAGGTATGAAGCTTTACTGGAAGATCAGTTTTAAAAACCAAAGTGAGAATTCTGTTGGCAGAAGGAGAACCGTACTTCCCTGTGCTCAGTCTCCTTTGGGTATCCCAAATAAAATCTAAAATAAAATCTCAAAATATCTGCATTGGAAATAAGGGAAATTGAGACAATTGCAAGTTCATAACCTTTGCGTGCCGTAAAATGAAAAGTGGCTGTTGTGAAGAGCTTTTACCTAGTTGTAAGGTTTCCTTGTGTCTGTGTTCCACTGAAATGTCCTTGCTTTTTCAGCCAAAACCTGGGGGTGTATTCTTACTGACATCCCCTAGACCCCGCAGGGATCTAAGAGTCACGGAATCACAGAACAAATAGGTTGGAAAAAACTATTTTGATCAAGTCCAACCATTTCTGTCCTCCTATAACCACATCCCTGAGCACCTCATCTACCTGTCTGTTAAATATACCCAGGGATGGTGACTTAACCACCTCTCTGGGCAGCCTGTTCCACATCCCAACAACACTTTCAGTGATGAATTTCATCCTGACATCTAATCTGAACCTGCCCTGGTGCAGTTTGAGGCCATTTCCCCTTGTCCTGTCACTTGGCAGAAGAGACCATCACCCACCTCTCTACAACCTCCTTTCAGGTCATTATAGGCAGTGATAAGGTCTACCCTCAGCCTCCTCTTTTCCAGACTAAACACCCCCAGGTCCCTCAGCTCCTCATGTGGTTTGTTCTCCAGACCCTTCAGCATCCTGGTTGCCCTACTCTGGACCTGCTTCAGGACCTCGAAGTCCTCCTTGTAGTGAGGAACCCAGAAGTGGACACAGTGCTCAAGGTGCAGCCTCAGGAATGTACCTGGAGTACAGGGGCACCTCCCTAGACCTGCTGACCACGCTGTTTCTGATACAAGCCAGGATGCCATTGGCTGTCTTGGCCACCTGGGCACACTGCTGGCTCATATTCAGTCACATCAACCAACACCCCAGGTCCTTCCCCTGCCTGACAGCTGACCAGCCACTCCTCCCCAAGCCTGTAGCACTGCGTGGGGTTGTGATGTCCCAGTTGCAGGACTCTGCAGTTGTCCTTATTGAACCTCATCTTGTTGGTCTCAGCCCATCAGTCCAGCCTGTTCAGGTCCCTTTGAAGAGCCTCCCTACCCTCAAGCAGATGGACACTTCCTCCCAGCTTAGTGATTAGCTTAACTTATCTTTAGTATTTTTAACTTTCTGGTGAAGGATGAGATGGAGGACAAAGCAGAGGTAGTCCAGGGTGGGTGGAGTTACAGCTGTAGCTGTACTGGTTGTGGAGGAGGCCTGGGAAGAGATTAAAAAGAACCAAATGGAGCTTTAGATATGTGGATCCTACTGGAAGATGAAGATATGTGTGTTTTTAAATTCCTTAAGTGCTTTTAAAATTGTCTCCATCTATTTTCAGACATACCCCTGGCCCCCAGGTCCTGCCAGTCCAAATTATGTTGGAAGATCTGCAGAGAATGCCTTTGCTACTCCAGTGCATTAGAAATTAAGCTAATTTCCAATAGGACTGGCTGGAAAACAAGGACTTGTACTTGTAAACAAGCCTGTTAGTTGGCAGGGAAGGATTTCAGGCAAACCAGTATTGGTACTTATGCAACCTTCCAAATACTGGGGAGGCAAGAGAAAGAACTATTTTCTTCCAGTTAAAACATGTTGAAAAAGTAGTTACTCTTAATAACACTTTAATTACACTAATGCATCAGATAAATTAGGGATCCATTTGCTTTTTTCGAAGAAGCAGCAATCCTGGAGAGCCATGGAATAGATGTACAGAGTCCAGGAGGTCATTCCAACAGTGACGATGTTGATGGCAATGACTACTCAGAACAGGTAAGCATCATGGCTGCTCTGCGTGGCCCAAAATGGGAGTGTTCATGCAGCGCGTGAAGGGGCCCTTGATCTCTCACAAATTAGATGTCTCTTGTTCATGTTTTGCTTTTATGTGATTGTAACGGGGAAAGTGGAAGAGCACAGCTCCCCTGTTTGAATGTGTTGAGCAACCAGTATTCACCCACATGGATTTATTGTCATACAACAGGACACTTGGCAAGTACGCAATGGGGAGGAGGAGGGAAGATGTTCAGAGGGAGGCAGAGAAGCAGAGAAGGTAGAAGAAGACAGGAGGATCTGCTCCAAACAAGCAAGTTACACCATTCACGCCACACGCAATGTATGAAAAATGTTAGGAGAGTGTTAACTCACCCAGTGCACCATGCATAACTTGCGCTCTCCTTACCCCCGGCACAGTTGCAGTTACCTGCCCACCCTTGAGAAAGGATGTACAAATCTTTTAACAGTTGCTCCTCTGTGTCAGGCACCAACATGCTTCTCTGAAAAACTAAACTAGGCATGTGGATTCTTCTTGCATTTGCTGTTTCCTTCTGCAAGAAATGTCTCTGCTATAGCCTGTGCTCCAGCTACTGTGAGCACCTTCCCTGGCACCCAGACAAGTACAGCAGTAAGCCCCTGCCACTTTCTAATAACCCCTTTTCTCACCCTTGCCCAGGAGGATCCTGAGCACTCTTCTGTAATGTGCCAAGCTCCCTGTTTGGCTGTGGGAGCGCTTTTCAGGAGTATCTCAGGATCAGTCCCCAAGGCACTGACAGGCAGAGGGCGAAGGGTGGGGGGGGAAAGGATTTGAGTAGATAAAGTTTGACATTTATTTGGCCCTGTACCTGTTTCATATTGTTCTGCAACAATGTGCCACTATTTGGATTGTTGACATATTATCTGTCTCTTTTCTTTTTTTTTTCTTTTTGCATTTTAACTCTTACCTATTCTCTATTTTTCTTGATTATTTTTAACCCTTGACAGCAACTTCTTTTTTAAATTCTCTAGCAAAAGAATACCCCTTCCCGCACTCTGAGCCCTCACCTACCCTAAAGTTGGTGACCCTTCCTTCACACACCTTCCTGACAGGTATTGCATCCCCTTCCCAATTTTCCTTCAGGTGTCAGTTGGCCAAACTCCCTCAGGGCTGTGTGTGCTTTGGCACCAGTGGACTTGTTGAACAGTTCAGTTTCTTGGTTCTGGTTTGGATAAGAGCTGTGTTCAGTGCTGCACCCAGCATCTGGGGTGGGCAGATTGCTTTTAATTGACTCATTTTGGAGAAGTAGGTAGGTCTCCCTCTATAAAGGTGGAGTGTAATAGCAACCGAGTGTCCTGGAACGAGTCCCTGGCAGATTTGGCCATGGCCCAACATGACAGATACCTGGCAGGAGCATTCCCAGCCACTCTGCTTCTGATGGGCATTAAGGCCCTTTGTATAGGTCATCACTGGCAGATTTGGTGGAACCAACCTTGCTAGCTCAGGATGCTGAGAGGCTGCTCCCTGACTGTTATAAAATATTTTGAAACTGCTGCCGAGCACAGATAATTCCTTGTCAGTCAGATATGGGACCTGAATACTGAGGTGAAGTGTTTTGTAGACTCCCAAACTATGTTTTCCTTCTCAGCACCATCCAAAGTACTCAGAAAAGAGAAATAAATTGGTTATTAAAATTTAAAGACCTTTGTTCATAGGTCTTAAAAATTACATTTCTCAGTAATCTAGCTGGGCTTCTCTACGAAGCATAATTAGGCATTAGCAGTGAAGCAGATTAAATGCAAGCTCTCCTGATGACCGTTTAACATCCCTTAGCTGTTAAACCCATAAATTTTCTCTACAGCGACACTTAAACTCTAGTAAACCTCTTTTCACAAAGTTCACCCAACTGCTAATGAAATGCCTAAACCTACAGAAGTCAAAGACTTTGTGTTTCTCACCGTCATAACAATTACTGAGAGGCCCTTAGAGTGTGTGTGCATCACAATATTTGCCTGGCATTCGCTGTAAATCGATTCACTCCTTTAAGTAACTGTAGGATTTTATCAAATTCTGGTTTTTGTTTATTGTCCCCCCTCCATGTTTGCCACCCCTCATCTCAATCTAAAAAGTCATAATAAACATTTTAAATTTTAAATGTCACAAGTTAATCACGTAAAGGCTGTTGGAAGACTGATAAATGTTTATTATAGTCTTTCTGTAAATAATAAAAAACCGACATCAAAATAATTTTAAAATGTCTGGATTATGGTGTGAAAAATAATAGCACCCCATGGGAAAATACCATAGTTTTGCCTGTGCCCAACGTCCCAGAAGAATTTGATAGATGGGATTAGAGATGGGATATTGCTGGTTCTCCTTCCTGTCAATCAAAAGCAGACCCTATTTCTGATGTAGGCTGATTAAAAACACACATAACCTGTTGTAAAACCAGTGCTAGAATTGTCAGACTTTTAGGTCTGCTGTGTTGTGGCCATTGTCCACCCTTTGTGGCCATTGTTCACCTGTAGAAGGCAGCACTTGGTGTTCTTTGGTTCCAGAAGTTTCACTGCAGTCCTGTAGCACTACACTTTCTGGGTCTTAGTTTTGCTTGCCAGGCATCACAGCCTCTTAAGGGTGAGAGGCTTTGCTTTTTAGGAAATAAGACAAAGAAATAGACAGTGCGTTCCTGGAGTGGTATACCTCAGTGGGCTGGAGGGCCTGGCATTTTCTTAACCTGCATATTTGAGTTATGGTAGTTCCAGTTCCCCAAAGCCAATACACTGGTTTGCTTAGTACTTTTCCAGCATCTTTTTGCCTATACCTGTGTGAATTCAGTGTCTTCCCAGGATACTGGCTCTCAGCAGGATTAGTCTAGGTTTGCATCCTGTTTCTGAGTGAGATCAATAACAGTATTTAAAGAAAAAGCATTTTTAAAGAAAATACAGAATAATTTTATTATAGAAGCTTCCAGTTTCTGGAAGTCAGTGTTTTTGAGAGGCTTCCTGAGCTGCTTTCAGTTTTGATAGTTTCTATTAGGCTAATTTTCCCCATACTTATTTAACTCCTGCCTTTTGAAGCCATTTTTATTGTCATCTTCTCTAAAACCCAGTGTGAGTGCTACAACTGATCCATGCTAAGTGACGCAGTGCTTCCCGTTGCTGCTTTGGAATACATTATCATTCCATTGAGTGCTCTTACTAGATCACGAGAAGCCATGAACAGTTGTTCTCTATTGATAAATTATTTGTAATAAACATTTACCATATCAACCATCAGCCGTTCCTTTCCCAAATTTAAGAGCCGAGGTCTGTTTGGCCTCTCCCCATGAAGAAGCCATCGCTGCCTCTCTTCCCCCAGTTTGCCGTTCTCTCTGCCTTTTCTAGTTCTATTGTGTCCTCGTTTCAAGTGGGATGACCAGAACTGTGTATTTTTGCAATGTACATGAATTTGTGCAGTGCAGAATGATTTCTGTCGTAGTTTGGTTTCCTGACATAACTTGTGTATCATTTCTGTCTTAATATTTTAGTATTTTCCTCAAATATCCCACCCTTCCCCCTCAAATTTCTCTCTCAAAAATAAGTTGTGCCACACCTTGCCTTGATTACCTTTGCACACTGAGGGAAATTAGCCCTAAATGAGTTTTGTAAATTCCTTTCACTTTCTACCCCTGTAACGAATGTGCAATTCACTGCCCTTAGTCCAGTACTTTACACACTAATTTTATCCGCCAGTTTTCTACTCGTGGAGTAACAATGCTTCTCTTTTCTCCTTTCCGCATGCACAGGATGACAGCACTAGCCATAGTGACCATCAAGACCCCATTTCATTAGCTGTGGAAATGGCAGCGGTAAACCACACCATCTTGGCATTGGCCCGGCAAGGAGCCAACGAGATCAAGACAGAGGCTCTAGACGACGACTGATACAAAGAAAGGGGAGGGTCGAAGCAAGAAGTAACTTAGTTTTAGACGTAGCACCTTAGCAGACTTTCCTCGGTCCTTAATATGTGTTCTTACAGTATAACTTTGCAGTTTCTTGTACGTCAGTTAGCTGTTAGGGTCTTGTTCTGTGAAGATGGCATGGTGCCCTCAGCCTTTGCATATACTCTCTCAGTATTAATTCCCAATAAATAATCAATCAACCAACCAACCTCCCTCTCCCAGCCCCAGTGGCTAGAAAAATCTTGCTGCTCTGTCTTAGCATTCAAAGTGCTTCCAGGTATTTTAGACAGCCCTCAATTACAAGTCTTAGGCTACACTTAAAATCTTGGATACCCTTAGAGATCGTGTTTAAAAACAAAAGTAGTCTGTACGCTTTTCCTTCTCTGAGACTGAAAGGATGCAAGCTGAGGTAGTGGCACAGGGTCGATGGACACCAGATCGGGAGTATCAACAGAGAGTAAAAAGAACACTAGAAACCCCACTTCAGCATGGGAATAAATGATTTCCAGCTGCAATAAGCCGTGCCTCACTGGTCATACAGTGACTTGATATACTTTCGGGTGCTGTGCTGAGAATGTCCATTGGAAACACATTCACATAATTCGGTTGATGTTCACATATTCAACACAGACATCCTCTACTCTCACAACCTGCGTGGCTTAGTGGATAAGTACCGCCTTCTGCCTCTGGGACCATGATTGAAGCCCAGCCTGGGATCAGATGAAAAATGAGCTGAATGTCTAATGGGCAACAGTCCACTTCTCAAAACTACTCTTCATTGTTTGGCATGGCTAGCAGTGCCTGCTCAGAAGAGGTCTAGACTCTATCGATCTGTCATTAACAATCTCGCCTTTTCTGTCCCCAGCCTACTCCCCTCCCCACTTTGCCACTTTTCGAAAGCAATGTTTTCCAGGAAGGTATTAAGGTCATAAAATGGGTGAGTGGATTTTTACACGTCTGTGTAACTAATGCCTACTTCCTGACTAGCCTGAAATGTTATTGGAGAACTTCTGCAGCTGACCTTTGCTAGAAAACTATCGTAGAGTAAATATTCTCCTGAATGCAAACTTTTTGTTTGTTTGTTTAAAGGCAGGAGGATGTCTTACCTGAGAAATGGGGTATGAATGTTTTGTGTTCTCTTTACTCTGTCCTTGTTAAGATGTGAGAAAGCTCTACTGCTACGAGCAATTTAATGAATAATTGGAAGCCATACTGATAATGGATGTGGTAATATTTGTAAAGCAAACCTACTTTAAGTAGCAGAAACTAATGGAATTGTTTTCCTTGATCATATGTAGCACTTTTGTTACTTTTTTCTTAAAGATATTTATATTTGATAAGTCTTTTTTTTATCATTTGAGAATTCAAAAATACCAAACAGCAAACTTGCATTACAGAGTCACCCTGCGATCACCTTGTCATCTAGTATCTAAATGATGAACTGTGTGTGCATCTAAGAAAATTACATCTGCTGGCATTGTGTGGAAATGATCTCCTGGCATCCTGATAAAATGATATGTTGCTGCCGGTAAGAGGAAACATTTCAGTGGAAACAGCACGGGAAGTGTTAGAGACGGGCAGGACTGTGTTACGTTCAGAAGAAAAATTAAAAGCCCTGTGTGATTTTTGGTATATGGATACACAAAAATCTGCATAGTCTTTTCCCAACATTCCATTTGTACCTTCCCCGTTTTATGTGGGAATAGAATGGCTTAGTCTGAAGGATGGGTTTCCCTTCCCCCCTCCTCTACTTTTAGAGTTGGGGGTATGAGGGGGATTTACTACTACTTGGCTTGTTCTCATCCCTTCCTCACGCTTAAATCCGATAGCATTGCGAACTCCTCAAACTTGGCTCCTTGGCAGGTTTCAACCAGCCTAAACCCCTTCAAAGCGTAGGCTAACTGGATCATCTTTACATCTGTTAATCTTGTGAAGATTGCTTAGGTAAGTGCAGAGATGTTGTGCTTTCAGAGGGCACAGTCTTGGCACCTCTTTGTCTCTGTAACTTTGAAGATATATAGGTAGGGCTTGGCCTCGTCTTTCATTTATGGATTTCATTGGAAAAATTTATGTGCTTTCCTTAGCTATAGATCACTGAAGCAGAATGAAGCCGTCTTTTTTTTTTTTTTCTGTTTTATTGCATTTCTTGAGTAGGCAAATTCATAAGTAGCATCAGGGCAGACTGAGGAAAGAAAGGAATTGGTTCAGTGACCATTGCCATTTTTTTCTTAATGTGTGTGTGAATGTTTTGGTATTAAAGAGTGTAAGGATGGGGAGAGCTTTTATTTCTATTTTTGCACAGTGGAGTGATCAAGCAAACTATAGCCTTAGTGGAATTTTACTTACTTATTCATACTGCAGTCACACACCAAGCTGACAAGCAACATCCACGATTTATAGTAAGGAGATTTTAATAATCGATGGCCTCTTTACGTTGGTCTTGCCACCACCATTTGTTCTGGCTGTTTCATTTTAAAAAGAACAGACTCAAACTGTTGGACAGCTGCAATTTTAAAAGAAATATTGCTTACTATACCATCTTTTTTTTAAAAAAAAATGTAATTGTTTCAAGCAGTGACTTCTTGAAACAATAGGAAAGACTAAAAATAATGCTAAAAGTTCTGTACTGTGATTAGAGTTTCATGTGATGCAGGATTGTAGTAACACTGCTAAAATTGTGTGTCTGTACTGTTTAATACAGAATAATCTGTTCTTAATTCTTCTGTTTGTCACTGTGAGGTAGCTGCTGGTCTCATAATGTATCAGTACCCTATCTAAAGTTCAAACAGTTAAACCCCCTTGTGAGCAACTGTGCATTGGCAGATCCTCCTTGTGTGTAAGCACCATCTTCTCACCAGGCAACAAATCATTTAACTAGAGAATTGGACACTTAGTTCCCTGGTGTCAGTTTTTGGAGTACCCATGTCTGTTTTGGCTTTTCTTTGACAACTGGGAGGTGTGAGGAAGGAGTACGACACCAGCTGTTACCGGGATGCTCACAGTAGTCTGTTCCCTTCACCCTGAAAGTTCATCATGAACAATTTGAAGTTTGCTAACAACTTTCTGGTTTGACCTGAGTTAAAATGGGACAGATGCTGGTGTGATGGTATCAGGAGAAGCATGCATGATCTGCAGTAAGTGAAAGAATTGGTGGAGAGTGTGTCCTGGAATTTAGCCTTTGTTCTAGGGGTTTTTCTGCAATGTGGGAGTTGTCTTTGTCGTTCTGTCTCTGGATTTTCTTGAAAATTATGCCTTGGTTTTGTAGCATTTCAATTCAGTTGCAATTTGTTGCAACCAATCTGGAATTACTGCAATTTGTTCTCATGTGGGTGCCCTTGAGGTGGATCTGGTGGCTGGCTGGATCTACCTTTTTGTTCTGTGAATAGAGAAGAAATTATTTAAGATGTTCCTCTTCTGTGACAGACACAGATTGCTTTTAACTTTGTAGAGTAAGTTCTGGCTGTTATTTTGTCACTCATAAAGTTGTTACACTTGAGTTGTCACTCACAGTCTTCTTAAAAAAACAATTTCTACCTCCACTTCTTTTTTGGCTTGTTTTGGGTTTTTTGTTGGTTGGTTATTTTTAGGACCCCCCACCTTTTCCTGAAGTCAGAGATCCCAGGCCTTTGCAAAAGCGTTTTGAGATGATAAAATGTCAACACACCAATGAGTAGACGTGTTACTTGTTGGTGTTCTAGCATTATAGAGAGTATATGTGTTGCCTGTTGGGTTTTTAGCATAATAGAGACATCTTCTAAATTTTCTAGAAACATCCTTGCAGTGTAAACCCCTTACTCATGTTGGATGTGAACAAGTTGGTCATGAGTCAGCAGTGCACGCTTGCACTGTTTGAGGGATCTCATTGAGAAGAGCCTTCTACAGGTCAAGGATAGCAATCAGTTCCCTCTTCATTTCTTGTGGGACCACGTCTGTAGTACTGTGTGCATTGTTGGGCAGGAGTGAGTCCGTTGTAGGGCTGCTGAGATGAGAGAGCTGGAGCACGTCGTGTGGTGAGAGTTTGCGAGAGCCACGTTTGTTCAGACTGTCTCTGGAGGCATCTTGTATTTTGTTCTTCAGCTATCTCAATGGGTTGGTTTAGAGGAGATGGAGACAGGCTCTTCTCAGAGGTGCATGGCAAAGAAGTGAGGGGCAGTGGGTTAAAAGTGCATTGAAGAAAACCCTGGGTGAACACAAAGAGAAATATTTCCATAGAGTGGTAGAGCTGTGGCCCCAGGATCACAGAAGGGCAGTGGAAACCCCGTCCTGGGAATATTCAAAACTCAACTGGACAAGATTGGACTAGAGACCTCCAAAGGTCTCTTCTGACCTCATTTAGTTTATGACTCTGTACAAACCTGCTCAGGTTGAAGTGTTTCCTAGTTCTGATCTGCACATATTGAGTCATTTAAAGAAGTTACCATAATTTTTTGTTGGCTTTTATTTTCATATGTTGTTATTGATAAAACGTTAGGTGTCCTATTCTCCTTGTAGAGGTGACCTTTATTTGCAGGGTCTGTTTCCAGGTTCAAATCAAGCCATAAGTAATAAATTTCATTAATTATTTGCTCTGTTTACACAGTTCTTCAGGGATATTTGAATTATTCTGTTTTTTTCATTGCTTAGCATCAAACTGGTATTTTTTCCTTGTTTTTATAATATGTTTTGTGCTGTGGATCAATTTTTGCCTTTGTTTGTGAGGATTTATCATTGTCTTGCTGCTCTGTGTGCAGACTTGAGACATTTCACATAGCTGAAGATATTACAGGAAAAAAATGTAGCTATCATAGGCCCACTGGTGATCACCCAACTGCTAATGAACATTTTGGTTGAGTAAATCATTGATTGGTGATTGTCAGAAGCTGAAAGGGTATTGGCTGGGAAAGAGCCACATTCTGCTCACTTGGATCTTCCTTTTCTTAAGCGTTTGCTGTTGGCCCATACTAGAGAAAAAAAAAACAACAAAAAACCAAACCAAAACATACTTCACTCAGCAGACTTTATGTCTGAGTTGGATGATATTTTGAAGAGAAATCACAATGGTGTATGCCCACATGGATTCCATGGGGCCATTTGGACTCCCAAGTGTTAATTTCTCTCTTCAAGGTGTGTATGAATGTTGAAATGAGTTCACCAAGATTTTGAGTTTCCCATGTGGTATAAAAATGTTTCTTCTCAGTGAGATGCTGCTTGCAAAAAAGTCAGATGAAAGCATTGTTCTGGCCTTCGTCCAGTGTGGTTGGGTCACCAAGATGTGGTAGTTGGAACTCAGTTTCATAAGGAAAGATACTAATTTTTCATATAGATAAGCCCAGAAAAATTGGTGTAAGAGCTTTCAAACCTCAAAACTGCTGCCCCTAAAGCACTTAATGCAGGGTGTTGTTTCCCTCCGTGCAAGATTAAATCGGATGCAAAGCTGGATTCACACCTTTCTCTGCAAAGTACTGAGATTGAGCGAGAGACTTGCCCGTAGTGCAGAGAGCTGTGGGTCTTTATTAGGAGAGGACTTCTTCCCCCCCCCCAATTTGATCCTTGAATTCTGCTTATTTTAGATACTCATTTTCTTACCAAAAGGTTTATGTTCCTCCCACCCCAGCCACATCATTGTGCAGCTGTCATCCCCCAGAATTCATGAGCTTCTTTCAAGTTTGTTGGATGATTACCAGCAAATTCTAGAGCTTTTTTGGTCAAAATAAACTTTGCTTTTCTTTTAGATGAGGCTTCCCACCCAAGTAGCTCTCCTACTCTTTGAAGTTATTTAACTCAATAATTTTACTTTGATCAAAGTCTTAAGCTTGTACACAATAATCATGAGTTGAGTGTAGCCTTTATCATTTGGCAGGAATCTTTGTTCACAGGATTGGTCTTGAAAAGTATGTTATATGTTAGTGACCCAACATATTTGTTGTTATGAGACAGCTGAAGTTTTTGTGTGTGTAGTTAGTAGGCAGGGTAGTACTGTGATCCCAGTGAGACTAATGGAGTTCTGTGGAGTCAGGCATTTTCACTGTGATTTCTTGGAAGGGAAGGCTGATGGCCTGACCAAAAAGTACCTTGCCGTTCCCAAGAAGAGTTGCAGAGACATTTCAAAATAAACATTCCCCCTTGGGCTTTTTTGCAGCTGGGATATTTACTCAGGATATTGGATCAGTTATTGGCCAACAGGCATTTGGCAAGCTGAAAAGCATAGCCCTGAAACCTTCATTTTAGCGTCTGTTAGTGTTGTCTAATTTATGGGGTTTAAACTGTCCAAATAAAGATGTTGCACATTAATGAGAGAGATGGCAGCTATACATTCAAGTTGAAAATACACGAAAACTATTTTTCTCCTTTATCAGAAATTTGTTTCAACAAGAAAGGTAGAACTGGTCGTTTTGAGGGCCTTCAAAGAGATGACAGTGTTGGGTTTTGTCCAACAAGTATAAATTAAATTGCATAAATGTTATGTTGGTGGCACCTGTGAAACTAGAGGTGTGGAGAGAAAAATTCAAACATATGAGAAGTTGTTCATCACTAACCTCAGTCTTAGGTTTTACGACCTCACCTGGAATACTGCATCCAGCTCTGGAGCCCTCAACACAAGAAGGACATAGACCTGTTGGACTATGTCCAGAGGAGGGCCACAAAAATGTCTATGAAGACAGGCTGAGAGATCTGGGCTTGTTCAACCTGGGGAAGACTTCGGGGGCACCTAAGAGCAGCCTTCCAGTTCCTGAAAGGTGCCTATAAGAAAGCTGGAGAACTGTTCCCAGGGAATGGAGCAGTAGGACAAAGGGTGATGGTTTGAAGCTGGAAAAGGGGAGATTTAGGTTGGATATTCTTCCCTCCAAGGGTGGTGTAACACTGTCACAGATTGCCCAGAGAGGTGGTGGAGGCCACATCCCTGCAGACATTCAAGGTCAGGGTGGATAGGGCTCTGAGCAACCTAATCTAGTGAAGATGTCCCTGCTCACTGTAGGGTTTGGACTAGATTCCTTCCAACCCAGCACATTCTGTGACCCTCTGACTTAAAACTAGCCTACAGTCATTTGCTCGTGCTTGTTTTCACTTAGGCACCCATTGCACGCAAGCGATGTGGTAGCTAAGATGGTATCAGCACAATTACAACGACCAGTACGAACTGCTTTCTGGTGGTGTTAAGGTTCCTCTGCTGCACGCTCTTCATGAAGACCTGTTTTGGTTGGAGTTTGCTGGAAGGCATAACACTTCTCTCTTGGAGGAGATGCTCCGTGATGCCTGCAGTGTATCGCTGTAGTAACCAGGTGATATTGCCGACATTGTGTCGTGGAGATAGAAAAGGATTTGCCATTTTGAGTGCAGGGGAGAAAACTCACAAAGTGTATTTTAAAAGCCCCTTTTAATCAGACTGATCAAGAAAACTAATTAATCGGTTTGATTGCTGCAGTGTTGTGCTCTTCCTGTTTTTCCAGTAAACTTTGGAGTTCTCTGGCCAACAGCTAAAGCGTGAGTGAACTGAAACCACTGAACTGGAGTGAACTGTGTAATGGGCCTTTGATGCTTCTGTATGTACAGTGCATCTCTCGCTCAGATGGCTTGGCAGCAGGCTCGCTCTGCCATTTATTCCCTCTCTTCCCTCCGCTGTTAAATGGGAGCGGGTGTATTCTGCTGATCAAAACATCCAGCGCACTTCTGCTAAATCCTTTCAAACTGCAGCCAGGGTAATTGGGATGGGTAGGATAAATGCGTAAGAACATGGCAGTAAAAGTGATGGCAGTTCTTTTGAATGACTGGGTGTCCTCCTGACATGTAATTAGCTGCTTTAGAAAGATGTAGGATTGGCATGGTCATAATTAAAAGGATTTCTGTCTTTTCTGTGATTGAAAACAGAAGATCTTCCGCCCCCTAATTCTCTTTAATACTAGTGTTATTAGTGACACTTGGAACACAGCTACTTCGTAAACTTAAATAATGACCTAATGGTACCTTACAACAGCAGGGACTGAGCCCAGTTTAGTTTTCTATGCAAAGCTGCTTCTTGTCCTTTTTATGTCTTCCCCCATTCACCCCCCTCCCCGCCCCCATGTATGTGTTGCTTTGCCATAAGTTAGAAACGAGCCAGATGTTTAGTTACATGTGACAGCATGATTATAGATTACCCAGGGTTCTGGTTTAGCTCTTCTTGATTTGTTACTCGCTTCTGGTGTCGAGTAAGGTTAACCATGGTCCAGTACTCCTCTGAAGCACTCGCCCTGCCCGTGGGCAGAGGGTGCCGATTGCACTCTTGTCCCCCAGGTTTCTGAAGCAGGGGATGTAATGAAGATCTGTGCCACTGCAAGTTCTCCATAGTGTATCAATTTGGAAGCCTTATCAGCAGTTATTGCCAAGTATATGTGACTGTGTTGTCCTCAAGCTGTCTGCTTTCTCCCCTTGCAGACAGCATGCTGTGGTGTTACGCGCAAACTCCCCTTTAATAGCCTGCAACTGGGTAGTTGGCTGGACATTATCGCTGCTCCTCAACAGGAGAGAGTATGAGAGGTGACCTAAAATAACGTCCTCATCTTTCTCTGTTGCTAGACTCCCAAAAATCATCTGTCATAGGGTGGTCCATGCCTTTTACTGTGTGTTTTTTGGGAGAAGTGTTCTCTCTTGACACTGTGTTCTATTTTTTACCCTTAAGTTTCTTAACCATATGTTTGCTGTTCTCCTGCCATAGTTAATTATCAGACAAATGTCTGGAGTGTTTCGCTGTACAAAGATGTGTAGAGAGAATCTTAGTCAAAGTTAAAAACATCCAGCAGATTTGCAGAACTTAGGAACTTTCTTAGGCGCTTCCTTAAACTCCTCAGTTACTTTTCAGCTTCTTTATACCGAAATACTCGTGCAAATCTCATTCGATGTCACTGTGGTTCAGAACAGACCCGTGGGGCACGGCTACTTCAGTTCTTCCAACACAGTTACCACTCGTGGTACTATACTCACCGTAGCAACTTGTTTTCTAGGACATACATTTTGAGATGTTAACTTGCTGCTGTCAGTGGTCTCAATTCAGCTTCCTATTCTCCCTTCCCACCCCTTCCCCTTAACTAATTGAAGTCTTCCATGTTATGGCAAGATGGCATATGTAGCTTAAATAACCCACCTTTGTAATTAGGAGGTTGACTTTAGACTTCTGAGATACATTTTTCTATCATTTGAGATTTAAAAATACTTTTCACTTACAAAGTTTATCTGTCAAATCGCTGAAGGAGGGCAATGAAAGATAATGAAAGTAAATTATTAATTAATATTCCTCACCCAGCATATTAAGCATATATTCCGTTCCTCAAAGCATATTTGACTTTGGATATTTTTTATTTTTTTAAAAGTCTGCCTGCTGATAAAGCTGCTGCTATCTCTCTCCAACAGGACGGTAGTGACAGTACTGAAAATACCCTTCGGGAGTTAACCTGAGCCAGGAACTCAGAACATCAGCTCGCTAACCAGTTTTTCCTACACCAGAGTGCAAACCAGTTCGTTTATGCACTGTGGCAAGCAAGCAGGTCTTCTCAAGACCAAAGTGACATGAACTCTCCCCTGCCATATCCAAGCAGTTTGATATCATTTTGGACTGAAAAGTAGCAATGGGAGCAACTCTTCTTTCAGTGTATTGGAGAGGGATCTGAGTGTAGCTGCATTGGGTTCAAAATGGCAAAGAAGAAATTCAGTGGGCAAGACTGTGTGTATTGCACAAAGTGTGTAGCTACTACTTGATAAGGGTAAGCACTTATCAGTGAGATAGTTGAAGGAATTTATGAAAAACTCTGAAATCTCCAGCATATATTTCTCTGTGCCAATGTGTCTTCACAGCACACCATACAGCATCCCAAGGTCCGTTTAGGAGTTGTGATTGGCATTGGAGAGGTGCTTGTGCTCGGTTTGTTGCAGAGGTGTTGCCTGTCGGTTTGGCCAAACATTGAATGGAATCTCACTGCTGCACCCTGGGCTCTGACAGTTGAGTTCTTCCTCCCTGCACAGCTCTTCTAAGTTGCAGTCCTCTTTCTCCCAGTGCTTAGATAAGAGAAATACTATGGAGATGAGGGAATAGATCCCCTCATTTGCAGAGCTATCAGAGTAAACATCAGATCAGAATCTGCCCCTACTGTTCCTACTTCCAGCCCCTGGAGGGGCCAACAGAAAACCTGGAGAGGGACTTTTTAGAAGGGCCTGTAGTGATAGGGTGAGGTGGAATGGTTTTAAATTGGAAGGGGGTAGATTTAGGTTGGATATTAGGAAGAAACTCTTCCCTCTGAGGGTGGTGAGGCCCTGGCACAGGTTGCCCAGGGAAGTGGTGGCTGACCCCTCCCTGGAGGTGTTCAAGGCCAGGTTGGATGGGGCCTTGAGCAGCCTGGTCTAGTGAAGGTGTCCCTGCCTATGGCAGGTAGTTGGAACTTGATGAACTTTAAGGTCCCTTCCAGCCTGAAGCAGTCTGTATTTCTGTGATTCCATGTTTCAGTGATACTCACTAAAGCTGGGGTTTGTCACATAGCAAGAACAGAACAGACGTAAAGGTGCATTGCCAGTAACTCGGTTCAGGGAAGTCAGCATTAAAATTAGGTGGCTGATTAGGAGTTTAGAGGCAATGAACTATCCACGGACATTAAGAAGTTATTTGGGTATATGTTGAGAACAAAAAATTAGGCCATTTATGTTTTGAAATCCATTGGATACAAATGCTCAGTTTTGTGAATAGTCAGGGAAAGGCAGACACTCAATTAGGGGAATTTTTAATTTTTTTGTTTGACATTTGGAAGGGCAGGATGGTTTGTTCATCCCATTGGATCAGAGAGATAGACTGGGGAATTTGCATCGGGATTGCAGGAGGCCATCAGATATTCAGGGTCTCCTTGTAGGCGATAGACTGGTCCCTTCTGGCCTTAATTATAAAACTATGATTCCAAAGAGGTAGACTTGTCTTTTACTGTTCATAGTATGTAATAACTTAGAGATTTGAGTACTAGAGGGGTTCTCTGCAGTAAGAACTTCTTTTAAAAGAAGTAGGACTTTCCATCAGAGAACATATTGTGCCTTATGTCTCCAAACCACATGAAGTTCCAGTTATGCATGATAAATGTCTTTTTACACTTTGTACTTCTGCCGTGATGGGATTCAGACAAGTGTCGTTTGGGTGGTTTCTGTATGCTGCTGCATTACTTCAGTTTGCTCTGGTATCTTACAGGTTCAGGCTCTCTTCTGCTGACAGTGTGATGGATACTTTTGTACTGGCCAGTGTTGAGGAGCTAAAGTAGTTGTTATGATGTTCAACTCTTATTTAGGCTTTTTATTTGAGAAGAAAAACAAAGAACACACTAACTAAAAGCATAGGTCAGTCTGAGTTTCTCCTAAACTCTTACTCATCCTATTCATGACATTAGACGTTCGGGGACATGAATTCCAGTTGATAAAGGTACCTTGCAGTGGTTTGTATTCTTGCCTCAGAACAGTCTACATGAAAACCATTCAACATGAAAAAAACCCTGGATCAGTCATGACCATTTCCTCCAGCTGCAATGCCCCAAGCAACAGTTTTTTACAGACACTTTCATCAGTTGCCAGAGGGCTTCAAAATATATCACAGCCACCGCAAGTCCTCTTGCTGATCTGATGTCTCCTCCCGTTTCCTACACCGAGCTTGTATTTCCTTGAAGGAATTCCAGACGAGTGTTGCGAGCTATACCTCCTCCAACTGCTCCGAGCCATTCACTTTCCTCTGAAGTTGGTTCTTGTTGGTACTGATTTTGTCGCATATTATTTTCCCAAATTTCAGTTTTTCTCAGAGGTAATTTCCTTTTTTATCTTTCAGCCAAGCTCCTTCACAGCCTGGTAATCCTATCTGACCTGTTTTACTGGTGGTTTTCTCATGCTGAAGTGCTCTGACCTGAACCTGTTGCTCTTACTGTCTCTGAATAAGGGATCTATTTTATTTCCATCCTATAAAAAAAAGCAATCCAGTGTAGTGCTGAAGCTTAGATTTGGTTCAGTCTTAGGATATCTTCAGAGCTTTCTGCTAGCCCAAAGATCTTGGGTTTTTCCAGCACAGTGAGTGAGAACCCCTCCTCCCTTCCCTCAGTTTTAATGCTTAGATGTGAAAATCAGGGAAACAGTAACTTTTGCATTTGGGGGTTTTGATTTTTGGTGTTTTATATATACTACTTGGACTGTCTTTTTTTTACTGGGAAGACTGGTACTGAGCTGTACACTTCAGCAGACAATCCATGATGCTCTAACAAACTGCTTGCAGGAACAAATACCATAAATACAGCAGTGCTCCCAAACAGAGTAAGTTGAGGTGTTTGGTGGACAGTTAACAGCGCTCAGTCAATCTGGGCTGATAGTTTTGTGCCATTCAGTGTTTGTTCCCTGTCCATCTTCTGATGGGCTCCCACATTGCTCTCCATGCCCTTCCTCGCCTTCTGTAGTCTTTCCCACATTAATTTTGTTCCTCCCTGCTTTCTTTTCTTTCTCCTCCTCCTCTTTCCAGGCACTTTATCCCCATCACACCATCAAGCAGCATATTTATGGTCAGATGTATTTTAATTCCTTTAATATTACTTCAGTCCAAGACAAGGGGCATTTGCCTTCCCTTTGCCTATTAGATGGTGCTGTATCAATTTCTTACTTGAAGTCCAGATAAATATTGTCCGCAGTGAATATAAATATGAAACTTTTTATCTACTCTGACAATAAAAACAAGGTAGCTCATCAACACAGACAGTTTACAGCAGGTTCTTCACTTGCAGCTTCTTGTGTGAAGTAAGCTAAAGGTGTTGGATTGTGGTCGACAGAGAGACATGGCAGTGGCGGGTTTTTCTTTCATTTCATTTCATTTTGGCTTGCACTTCATGTTGGAAGCTCTCTTGCGCGGTGCAGATGGTTTTTTCTTGGTTAGTGTGCTGCTGTCTGCTTTTCTAATGTGAGGGTTGGGATGGGATGCATGGATTTGTGTAGCTTCGCTGCCTACTCTTTCCCATGTCACTTCATTCCCTGGGCTTTGGGATCACTTTTTGCAGCCAGAGAAGATTTTTCTTACTATTTTAAAGTTGGCTTAGAGTTGAAGAGGATCAAAAAACTTTGAATTCCTTTTTCAACTAGATAATGACAATGAAAACCGAGTTTGGACTTTGATCTTCCTGTCTTTCAGTGTTATCCACTGAATTTTCTCTTTCTCTTTCGGCTTCTTTGTAAATTAAGGTGTCATCTTGAGACCTGTGCTGAACTGAAGCTTGTGACTTGTTTCTAGTTGCTCTGGGGTCAGAGCCTTTTTTGTTCTTTCGAGAGGGACAGATATTTTTTTTTTATTTCATCACCAGTTGCAACACAAACTCAACCACAAAACCCCTTCTGCCTTGCTCTTGGCCATACCATTAGTAATTTCTTTCCAAATCTTATCAACAGCCTTAATTTGCTGCCGGAATTGTTCCTGAGGGTTACAGGCAGCACTCCTCCTAGCTGCTGCTGGCTTCAACTGGGAGAGCGACTCGTCAGATGTCAGATCTGATATGATAAAGCAGTAGTGCCATGCCACAGAACCACCATCAGACAGGCTTTTACCTTAAAGATAATACAGGAATAACAGATTTAAACTAGAGTTAGTTCAATAGCAGTTCTATCAAAGGGTGACAAATAAAAGTCAGTTGTGTCCATGGGGAGCACTATTTTCTTGACAAATCGCCTTGGCTGTCTCCCTCTTGCTCTTTATGATCTTCCCAAGGCTGACGAAAGCCCGGGAAGTATGAAATATGTGCAGTACTTTTTTAATTTTATTTTTTTTCTTAGTGTCGATTTAAAAAGTGCCTAAGTGAGTAACAGGACTCCAGAGTGAGCTGGAGGAATAGGATTAGACCTCATTTCCCTCTTAAGAAAAGAGCCCTCCCTGCAGTTCCTCCGCATGTTTGACTTCAGCCCGAGCAGCGGGAGTCCGGAGCCCTGCAGAATCCACCTGGAAAGAAATCTCCGCTCCTTCCTCATGCTGCCCCTCCCTCCATTTTCAATCTGTTGATGGGGATCTCCTTAACGACTCTCATCTCTCAGCCAAACCGTAGCAATCTCCAATTTAGGGTGGACAGTAAAGATGGGGGAGAAGCTTGGACAGAATTTGGTAGGAAACTGCCTCTTGGATTGCAGATGCAAATAGCTCTGTGTCTTAGACATGCACCTCCGGCTAACTGTCTGTCTGGATAGAATATGCTAATACGAGGTTTGAATCATCCCTGTTTGGAATCACAGAGGCAGTTTCTTCCTATAACCTTAATTATTTCTAGGCTTATTATAGTGGCACCTGCGAAACGTTTTGTCAGAATAATTGTCACTCTTGGTGGGTGGTTATAATTTTGTAAGCGTAATGGGAGTTTTATGTGGGTTAAAAAAGAGAAAGATATCAATGCTACTTAAAAAAATTATATCAAGGGAGAACAATTTCTGACCGTAGTAAAAGGAAAAAGAACGCTATTCAGATGTATTAGTACCACTTAAGGATTCAGAAGATGAAAGAAATCCATATGTAGATGTTTTATTTTTCATTAGTAACAAAATGTTGTTTTCACTCTGACAACTTCATAACGTATGAGTTGGGGAAGCCTGGGAAATGACTGTTGGCAAGGAAAGCTGTAAGGAGATCTCTTGGGCAGAGAACAGAAAATCAGCTTGTAGGATGGTGATGGGTGTTAATGTAAGCAGTGATCAAATGGGAATCTGTTGCTGGGGTACTGGTGAAAATAAAGTATTTGTGGAGCGTGTAATACACACGGACCGTTCCACATTGTACCGTCGCCCTGCTCGAGAGATGCCTTCTTTGATTTATTTTTTTCCTAAACCAAGTGATTGTCAATAACCGTGGTTGTAATCCGAGATTAATAATGTAGTAGTGAGTGTTGCAAACCTAGACATGAAAAGGCAGTGGAACAGTATCAGAGGCACCCAAAAACCGAAGCAAAGCACCCAAACGAGAGCCCTAGCGCAGCGCCCGGAGGGTTGCGGTCTTCATTTCAGAGTTCTTGTGTGTCTTAGTTTTGTTCCACTGTCGCGTTGACTCGGGGGTGGGGGGTGTCGCATCCACCTCGCGTCTCCAGTGAGGGAGAGCGAGCGTGGCCGCAGCGGCGGCAGTTGCCTGTGTTGGATGGCTGGCCATCACCTACAGTTACTTTGTGTCTCCACCAAACGCATCGATAAACTCAGCTGAGCTGTGTCCCACCTCTGCTGGTCGCCGTAACTCGCCAGCGGGTTCTCGCGTGTCTGTGTGTCCCTCTGTCGGCATCTTCCACTCGCGTATTTGTTCCTCCCGCCATGTGCCCCGACGAAAACGGCACCTGTGTCTCATCTGCTGTAGGTGTTCTGCCTACCTCAAGAGGTAAACATGGTATCCTAGAGTCGTATGTTCACACTCTGTTCTTTTTCACATGAGCAGTAGCGCGCACACACACACACACACACACACTGGAATGTATATTCTCCTCCCCACCACCACCCCCGCCCCCAAATAACCTCCTGACCTGATCCTTGCTGTAGCCACCACCAACTCCTCTTGCAAAATTGGATGCTGCTTTAAATGTGAAAACAAATGTTCAAGAAGCTATAAAACCTGAATGAAAGCTAAAGCTGAATTTATAAAGCCTTGTTGCATATGAGCCAAAAGTGCAAAAAGCTCTATATAATGAACTAACCTGCCACTCATATAAATATAAATATATATAAATATATTAAAATCAGACTGTTCTACAAAATTGTGTATTTGTATTTTTGTGTACGTACAATTTTCTGCTAAGCAGAAGGAGGATGTAGTATAGGATGATGTGAGAAGAGATTTTGTTTAATCATATTTCTTTGTTACTTATTTTTGTTAACATCCAGATGCCTGTCTTTGTCTTATGTGTATGACACTGTTCGAAAGGTGCAGTATCTCTCTCCCGCCCACGTGTTAAACCTCTTCCGCCGCAAAAAGGTTGGGTAACGCTTCACGTCATCACCAAACCCCACAAATAACGCCCAGGTCTTGGTCTTAACAAGGGCTGCTCGTTCAGCCTCGCGGCTGTTTCACATTGGCATGTAATGGGTGCGATGCGTTGTTGCTCCTAATGGTAATGTCAGATACTCACGTTCTGGTTGATGGCTTCTCTCACAGTTGTTCTTCAGGCATGCTTTGCACCATCCGCGGTCTGTAGTGTCTTTGCTGCTGGTCCTCAGCCTGTAAGGTCAAGGGAGGGAAGGAACCACAGTGAAGCAGAGTCCATTGGGAGGATGAGTGGATCCTTGTGTTGGGTCGGATCTGATGGAACAAGGGGAGCAGTGCTGTGTGTCACAGGAGTGAATCTCAGGTAACACCACCACAGATGAGGATGGAGGAAGGTGCTATGGAGAGCTCCTGTTCCCCTCGGCTGGCTGCGTGCTGCTAAAGTGCAGTTTGTGCTTTCCAGAGGGCAAGTTGGAAAGGTAACAGGTTGTACCTTTCCCTCTGCCACTGCAGCCACGTCCTTCACACCAGGAGCTGCATGCAAGCCGTGCACCTCTGGTGGCTTTGTGACTGTTTGTTCCGTAGCTGCAAGAACAGGTGAGGTCCATCTTCACATGGCTTTGATGCCCTTGCAGTAAAGATACTGATTTATAAGAACAACATTAAAAAGTCTTCTCCAAATCACTGCATTTATCTGCAAGGTGCAGGTGAACCTGCTCCACCATTTGTCACGAGGAGAGAAGCGATTGTCTTTCTCCATTGGAGTACTTGGCGATGGTTAGTTACACATTGGAGAGCGGAGAGCTGGCTGAACCAGGGTGTAGTGAAGGACCCAATGCTCAGCTTTGGGCACAAGGTGATGGCCATTCGCCTTCCAGTTCCCCTGCAGACCCTTGAGGCAAACCTGTTCCTTTCTGCGTGCATCCGTGTTCCCATCTCTGCTGTGCAGGTGAGAGCTAATGTCATCTGTCACATCTTCCTCATCGTCCGTCACATCTTCCTTAGGCAGCAGGTGCTGTGAAAGTACGAAGTAGCAGCTTCTTCCCTCATGTCCTTTGCTCCTTTCCTCTCGTTTGTTTTGGGTTGGTTTTTTTTTTTTATATATATAATTTTTTTTATTTCATTTCTATCATTGAACTGAATTTTGGCCCAGGGAGAGCGATACTGCATCTTTACATGTAGGGCTCATATTTATAACAATGTGTAATGACTGTAGCAAAAGTCCTTGTTTCTGTATGTGAATGGACAGAGAAACAAGTGCTCTATTGTATTGATTAAAATAGTTAAAATGAGTCCTGTATCATTGTATCTCCTATTCTGGATTAGTGCCTTTTGGACAGTAGACTGTTCTGTAATTAAAATGTAGTATAACTGCTTTTTTGTACAGTTTTGTTTTAATAAAACTTTTTTTTAATTTGTGTTTATTTTAGTATTGTACCTATTAGAAAATAAAAATGTATAACTCGACACCGATGCCTTCCTTCTATCGTCCTTTCTTGTGCAGGGCCGGTGGGTTGGGGAAGCCCGAGAGGCACCTGGAGCACAAGCAAGGGTCTGTTCAGCCTGGAGAAGAGGAGGCTGAGGAAGCCACAGAGTGCCTCATGGCGCTCTGTGGCTTCCTGACGAGGGGAGCGAAGGGGCAGGTGCCAATCTCCTCTCTTTGGTGACCAGGGATAGAACCCGAGGGAATGGCATGAAGCTGCGCCAGGGGAGGTTGAGGTTGGGTGTCAGGAAGAGGCTCTTTCCTGAGAGGGGGTTCGGGCACTGGAACAGGCTCCCCAGGGAAGTGGTCCCAGCACCCAGCTTGGCTGAGGTCAAGCAGCGCCTGGACGATGCACTCAGTCCCCTCCTCTGACTTGTCTGTCCCTGTGTGGAGCCAGGCGTTGGACTCGATGGTCCTTCTGGGTCCCTTCCAGCTCAGGACATCCTGGGATTCTCTGATTCTCTGCAGCAAAACAAACATGTCTGCAAGAGACTTGAGTCTCTGTGTAAGGACGGTCTCAGAAGGATGAGGGTGGTGGGTGTTATGCTGGCACATCTGAAGTGGTGGCATCGCTTTTGAGCTGTTTGAACTGTGGGCTGACAGAAGAGGCCTTTGGGGGCTCTTTCACTAGAAGTGGATCAAAGAGGGAGTGTTACCTCCTGTGGATGCAGTTGTGTTCGTCAAAGTAAATGTGGTGGTGGTGGTTGTACAACAACCTGGAGAGGCTGGAGAGCTGGGCAGACAGGAACTGAGGGAGATTCAGTAAGGGCAGGTGGATGGTACTGTCGATAAATCACCTCCTTAATACCTGAAGTGGGGGGAAGAGGATGTGGCCAAACTCTTCTTGGTGCGCAGTGACAGGACAAATGGTAACAGGCACAAACTACAACACTGGAAAGTCCTTCTTAATGTGAGGAGAAACTTCTTCCCTCTGGGGTGTCTGATCTCTAGGACAGGCTGTCCAGATTGGTTCAGGAGTCTACTCTGGGGAGGTCCCAACCTGGTCTGGACATGATCCTGTGTGACCTGCTTGAGGTGCCCTAGTGGCCATGAAGGCCAGTGGGATCCTAGGGTGCATTAAGAGGAGCGTAGCCAGCAGGCTAAAGGAGGTGATCCTCCCCCTCTACTCTGCCCTGGTCAGGCCTCACCTGGAGTCCTGTGTCCAGTTCTGGGCTCCCCGATACGAAACAGACAGGGATCTCCTGGACGGAGTCCAGTGGAGGCCACAAAGATGATGAAGGGCCTGGAGCATCTCCCCTGTGAGGAAAGGCTGAGTGAGCTG
>VXBZ01002578.1:87413-180069 GCA_013399135.1 Heliornis fulica | reverse complement strand
GGGGGGTTGGACTTGTTCTCTGGAGGTCCCTTCCAACCCCTACAATTCTGTGAATTCTGGCAAGGGTTGGACAGATGAGCTTCAGATGTCCCTGCCAACCCCCACCACTCTGGGGCTGTGACAATAGGGCAGAGAAAGGCAAAAAGTGCACTTGTTTTTGGGAACCTCCTCTCCAACCATCACCATCCCCACACTGAAGGCCTCTGGAGCAAATAGCCCAGATTCTGCATGGAGCAGAATCTGGGCTATTTGCTAATAAACCCAAAGAGATGGCCTAGTAATGAGACATCACTGGTGGTCCACATCCTCCAGCTCACCACATCACTGGAGGGAGGAGGGGGAATGTGAAAGGTCCCACAAGTAGGGTAGGGTTGGTGGGGCGAGATGGAGCCTTTCCTGGTAGGACTGGGTGCACATGGAGAGCACCTCAGCCCTGGGTGGAGGATGAAGGACCAAGTCCTTCAGGGATAGAAGTCCTCCTGGCTTCAGGGATGAAATGCGGGAGTGCAGAAAGCAACACTGGGAGTTGTGCAGCAGTTCCAGGTGTGAAATTAACAAAAGAAAATCACACTGCAGGGCTGGGGTTTGCGTGAAGCTCCACTTCCAGCCCGTGTTGTGCAGCTTTTTCCCCCTTAGCCATGTGCCCAGCCCATGGTAGAGCATCTCCATGCATAGTTCTTTATGGAGAGAGTGGTGAGGTGCTGGAACAGGCTGCTCAGAGAGGTGGTGGATGCCCCAACCCTGGAGTTGTTCAAGGCCAGATTGGATGGGGCCCTGGGCAACCTTGTCTAGCTGCAGGCCTGGAGGTTGGTGGCCCTGCCTGTGGCTGGGGACTTGGAGCTCAATGATTCTTGGCGTCCCTTCTAACCCAGACCAGTCTGTGATTCTGTGACACTGAGGTCCTGGAGCGAGTCTAGAGAAGGACAATCAGGCTGGTGAAGGGTCTGGAGCAGCTGAGGGAGCTGGGGGTGTTCTGTCTGGAGAAGAAGAGGCTGAGGAGAGACCTTATCAATGCCTAAAATTACCTGAAAGGAGGTTGTAGAGAGGTGGGTGATGGTCTCTTCTGCCAAGTGACAGGTGACAGGACAAGGGGAAATGGCCTCAGACTGCACCAGGGCAGGTTCAGATTAGATGTCAGGAAGAAATTCTTCACAGAAAGTTGTTGGGATGTGGAACAGGCTGCCCAGGGAGATGGTGGAGTCACCATCCCTGGATGTATTTAACAGATGGGTAGATGGGGTGCTCAGGGATATGGTTTAGGAGAGGACAGGTACGGTTGGACTTGATGATCTTAATGGTCTTTTCCAACCCAGTCATTCTGTGACAGCTCAGCTGCGGACCAGCAAGACAGCCAGTGTCTGACTGCAGGGCTGAGGCCATGCTCCCGCCCTTCCCTGGCTGCCTCCGACAGCCAAAATCCATCCGCTCCACTGACATCCCCCTTCCCTGGTGTGGCAAAGGGCTTGAAGGCAAGTGAGGACAATGACAGTGATATTAATTTGAAGGAAAGCAGGGGAAAAATGGGCTCTTTGTGTGGTGGTGAGGGGTGGGGGTTGTGTCCCGTCCCCCACCCCCAGCTCATTTGGATTGATGCCTTTTAAAACCCAGCTTTGGCTGAAGACCAGAAAGCGGTGTGTGGCTGTGTGGGGAAGGTGTTACAACCACCTTCCGGGAAGAGCGAGGCTCGAACAAAGTGATGGCACTTCAAAAGGCATCTGTGTTCCAGCCAGGGAGCTTTAGTCCTTTTTCAGAAGGTAAAACATTAAAGAGAAAAGTGGGGTAAAAAAAAAAAGCAGCTGTTTTTCGTGCGCTGATTGCGAGACAACACTGATAAAAATATCCTTTGCTGAATGACTTTCAGCAGGGCTTGTGGAATCAACTCAGCGTTTGGTGCTTAAAAACAATAAAGATAAAAGCCACCACAAAAATAAAACAAAACTAACCCCCAGTAAGTGCCCCACACCACCCCCCACCCAACAGACCAAGGCAAACCCAGACGTGTTCCAGCATGAAGCTGATTTCTGAGGCAAATGCCAGAGGGACAGAAACTAACGTGACCTGGCCAGGGATGGTCAGGGCATCTCCTGCTGAAACCTGGTCAGGGTTTCATCACCCCCAAGGGCCAAGTTTTGTGCTGGCAGGGTTGGGTGTTGCAGGGTTCTCCACAGCACTACCCAGGTGAGGTAGAAAAATCCCTGGGAGACAGACTCTCAGAACTGTAGGAGCTGGACAGAACCTCCAGAGAACATCGAGTCCAACACCTCCCCCCCCGCCCCCCACAACCGAACAGGATCACCCAGATTAAATCACACAGGCACGTCACAGAATCACAGAATCACAGAATTGTAGGGGTTGGAAGGGACCTCCAGAGATCATCGAGTCCAACCTGGTCTTGAATGGTCTTGAATGTCTCCAGAGAAGGAGACGCCACACCCCGCCCTGGGCAGCCTGTTCCAGTGCTGTCACCCTCACAGTGAAGCTCTTTCTCATATCAGTGCGGAACACACCCCTTCCCCTCCAACCCATGCAGGTCTGGGGCTCATTGACCTGTGAGGCAGTAGCAGAGGGCGGGCAGTTCATCTGTAACCCTGAGTGTCCCCAGCATGGTGTCCCTGGTCCCTGCAGGCAACAGGACCAAGGTGTTTCTTAGGCTGTAGGACACATGCTGCCCTGACCATGAATGAGATTAATTTGCAGGTCCATTCCTCCACGCTGCGGCTCCCATCAATGGGGTAACACACCCGCAACTGCTGGGACCTGCTGCTGCCACGGACAGCAGGAACAATGGGGCTGCTCAGGACATTCCTGCTTTTCCAGCCAGTGGGCAGAACCACCCCAAGATCCTTTCATGGCTCTTCAGCTGGACTGTAAATAATCTCAGCAGCTTTACATGCTAGTTCTCAATGCAAAATCATGACCAGGACAGAGCAGCTCTGTCAGCGCCTTTCCTTCAGGCCTGCCAGAGTGGCCTCTCTTCTCGCCTGCTGCAGCTGTAGTTTCAGGGTGCTGAGGTACCACCACACTGTGACCGCACTACAATAAGCATTAACCTTGAGGGAGTTTCCAGAAGGAGCAATCTGCCTTCCAGCTCCCTCCCCACTTGGGCTGTGGAATTTTAAGCAGTTTTCCTGTAAAACTTGTCCTGGCCTGATCCACCTTCCCTGCCCCAAAGCACTGGGGGCCAGTTACAGGGCGCTGAAAGCTGCTGGTTTTTACAGCCCGCAGGGGAACAGAAGGAGCAGAGAGGAGGAAAAGTCCCTGCAGTGACTCAGGGCAGGGTGAAATCAACCACCTCTGGTCCAGATGGAAGTCTATCAGCTGAGACCAGGACCAGAGCCCCATCAGCTTTTATTTAGCATAAGGATAGGGAACATGAGTATTAAATAAAACCTCCCCCTGGCTCAGTGTCACTCCACGGACCCATGGGCTGTGACAAGGACACCCACGACTCCGTGGCTGTAGGCAAAGGGCAACTTTCCCAGAGCACTGAAGGATGGAAGGCAAAGCTGTGGGCTTGGACACATCCATGGGGAGGCCCCTAACTCACAGGTAATGGCTCGAAACAGATCTCCACAACCTCGAGTGATGCTGCTCCATCCGAGGGCTGCGACTGCACCTGAGCAGTTTGGTGAGAGGAGATTCACAAAGCGCAGACGTAGCGGCTCTAGAGAGGATGTTTATTTCGGTACTGCAGGCTGCATTGCATGTATGATACAATATTACAGTAATTTAGTATTGTACAGAAGAAATTAAAAACTTTACAGCTCATTATAAAGTCTCTTTGGATTTTAGCTCATGTAAAGGACACCGATCGACAAGCAACACACCACAGTGGAAACAGCCAGTCGTTATATACAGACCCCTACATTTACAGAAATCAACAGAACGAGCTGGAAAAGGCTCCCAAGACACGGCGGGTGGGTGTTGGCAGTGGGCTGTGGTGAGCATGGTGGGACACCCAAGACAGGGATGGCTGGGGGGAGGCGGGAACACGCTGGCTCACGCCATGAGCATCTGAGCAGCCTCACTCTGAGCGATACCAGCCTCAGAATCGGTTTGGCAGGGAAAGGCGAGGAGGGGGAGACAGCTGCCTTCTCCTACCCAACAAACACACGGCTCCCCTGGTGTGGGCATGGCTGGGGAACTGGCTCCAAGCACCCCTTGACGAGTTTAAGGAGCCCAGCCCACATCCCCGCTCGGTGTTTGGGTGTCAGAGGCAGGAGAAGCCAATGGCTGAACCTGTCCGAGCCAGGGGCCCACAGCAGGCAGCTGAGTCGGGCCAAAAACAAGCCGGTGGTTTAGGAGGAAGGTGGAGACTGCAGAAACCAAAGTGAGGATGGGGAAAGGAGATGTAGGAATAAGACACTTAGCTGTGACCCCCGCGCCAGCATATTGTGTAGTGTCTGGACCTCTCCTTATCAGGACCTTCCTCTCCTACGAGGTGGCCAGGAGGAAATCCAGCCCCTTGCTGCCTTCGCTGCTGCCGACCCAGGGATAAGGCACTGCGGAACCCCAATGCCCCGTGCAAAGAGCTGGTGGTGCCAGCGGAAGGTCAACACAAGCATCAGCACAGAACAGGCTCTGTGGCAGCTCCACAGGTCTGTACAACACCCACGCTTGTTTCCGAGAGGTCTTCATGGCTGACAGGCAGGAACAAGGAGGGTTCTTGGCTTGTAGAAGAGCAAAGAGGTGTTCACCGTCCCCTCTTGTGGGCAGCAGCGGGGAGCTTCTGTCTCAACTGCTGATAGAACTGCTGCCTTAAGGACTTGGGCAGTGTCACCACACAGATCTCGGTTCTATTTGTTTAGCTCAACTAAACGATGTCATCAAACAGAAAAGAGTCAAGGCCCATGCACTGGAGAGGTTTCCGTTTGGACATGGAGATCAAAAGATCATAAGAGCCAAACATAGGACTGACAAAAGTCTTGACTTGCTTTAAGGAAACCCAAAAATGTTCCTTGGCATAGTATCATCCTCCTGGCTGCCTTGGAGCAGATGACATGACTCCTCAGACCCTCACACTTGGAGGAAGGGACCTGTGGAGCTGCTGACAGGTTCAGACCATCATGTTTCCTACTCAGAATCCGAGAGCCAGAATCCGAGACCCAGCCATGGTTCAGGGCCACAGAAAGCAAGTTTGCATCACTGAGCAGACACTGGAAAGGAGACACCTGCTACAAATCACAGTTCCTGCATTAAATATTCTTCTTCCTTGTATAAAGTGCATGAAAATCTGGGAAAATATGCATAGCTATTACCACACCAGCCTCAGTTGCTGGGCAGTTCCAGTTCAGAGCACCTCCTCCTTTATGCTGAGCGTAGAGTTTGTGTAATGTACAACAAACGAGTTACCTTGTTATGGTTTTAAACTGTTTTCCGGTTAGTTGGCTCGACTGGTGCAAAGAACTGATGGCTTTGAGAAGAGGGATGTGCACTCACTGTGCCAAGATCTTGGGAAGTGTCTCTAGATGCAGCCTCACATGCCCAGGAACGCTGAGGTGAGCAGGAGGGAATGGGAGAAGTCCTCTAAGAACATCCTTGTGGTTGAGTTCAACACGTTGTTCAGCTTTCTGGGAGCTTGAGCTGCTGTAGGGTGACTCAGAGTAGATGGCTTTGTTTTGGGGGGCAGGCATCAGGGTGAGGTTTGAGGTTTAGTTTCCAAAGTCAAAAGAGATGATAAAACCAAGAGAACTATTAGTAAAATCCTCCCTCTGTCAAAGCCAGGCAGGTGTGCTGCTACCAGTGCCTCTTGGTCACACCAATCACCTTCTGAAGCCTTATTTAAGACATTTGCTTCCAGGGCAGGTCAAGCTGGAGGAGGCATTGAGCAGCCTCCTATCATGCACTCCAGATGTGCAACCCCTGGAATTTGTCCTGATGCTGTTGAAGCAGTAGTACAAACACGACCAGAGGAATTTATAGTGGGTAGCATAATAGTGAACTATTAACCCGACTGCCTTGGCCATGACCCTTCCGCTCCTGAGACTTCAATACCTTTACGAGTCCCAGGCTTTGGAGACAGCGGTGCAAGAAAAGAGGCTTCAGAAGGACTCAGACAGGTTCTTCCCTTCATATCTCTCCCAGAGGGGCCACGTAGCAACCAGCAAGGAATTTTCAAGATATCTCTAAATCCAGTGAATGAAATGCTGAGACTAAACCAACAGCTATCGGTTCAGGGGCTTTTCATGTGAGCTAACACCCTGCAGCACACCAGAACAAAGTGCAATCAGAAAAATGGTCAAGATGGACTTCAGAGAACTTAGAAAGCAGTTTAAGAGGCATCATATTAATCAGAGGGTGGTCTTCCATCAGCAAGACTTGTCATAGCCCAAACAAGAAACATTGTTCCATTGCATCAGTGATGTCTATAAAAACAGTCACAGTTTAAAACCCCAGGATTTCCACGTCTAAATTCTTCACTATTCAATTTCTCCCATCATCTTGGCTTGACTGGACAGGAGCTTTGTGCAAAGGAAAAGGAGGAAAAACTGTACACTAAAAATACCTTCAAAAGCTGGTCTGTATATTTCGTATTAAAATTGCTTTACCAAAATTGAGGAAAGGCTGGAACTAGTTACACAAAGCCGAACGGCTACACGAATCCCTGGCAGTACTGCACTGCGACCCAACCCACTTATTTCTGCTACAGATGAGTTTCTAGTTTAATTTTATTCCTTCTGCATAAGTGATATTAATTACAGTAAAGCAGCATAATTATCTCCTTCGCTAAGCATCCCTATCTCCTCTGATGACAATGTAGCTTTCCCTTGGACCTCTCAAGCCAGATGGCTAAGGCACTTAGACACCAATGTGCCGCACAGGCAGCGACTAGATACACAGTAAAGTTAAATCATTAATTTAGCATCCTACATATTCCCCACGCAGATAAGACGCCTATTGCTCGGGCTGTCCGGCCCCTCCATGATAACCAAACGAGAGATAAACAGCTTGGAATTTGGAAGTCTGTGACCTTTCTCGATTTGTTAGGAAATGAATGTGTGTACGTCAATATGTGCACGTGTCTATACAGATATAGATATATCCATATCTCTGGTAACATACCGTGTGTGCCACAAGCAGTTAAAAACCAGCAAGGGTTACCAAAAATAAAATCAAGTTTTATAAAAGCCACCCCGCAGCCCCCACTTTCAAGAGGTTATTAGTTTTGGGGACCACTCCTGTTCAGCGGGGTTTGGTTTCGCGTGCCGCCGGGACGGTTTGGCTGGCGACGGAGGTACCTCCTCTTTGGATCTCTACGGTGCTAGCGGAGCTCCTCTGTGCAACGTCGGGCGGGGGATGATTGTAAAGCGCAAACATTTTATAGTTTTAAGCAATAAATACAAATAAATAGACTGGATGAATCCTGTTACAAGGACAGCGACCCTCTGGTTTGCATAACTGGTACAAATCCAAGTGTCTCTGAAGGCTGGGTGGGACACGGGAGCCCTGAACCGCTGATTATCTCTGCAAACATCCCCTTGGCCCATGTGGCAGAACCGACCAGAAGAAGGTCCTGCCACTTTGGGGCAAGTGAGAAGAGAGGATCTTGTCATGGCGAAAGCACATGTTAAATAGATTGATTAGACGGCAAATGTGCTGAGCCCTAAAAGATCATCCCAAAAAGACATCCCAAATTTGCTGAGCCCTAAAAAAGAAAATCTCAGAAATATTTCTGAGCAGGTCACAGGCCTTCTCCTGTTCCCAAAAAACAGCTGGAAGGGTTGTGCTGATTTCCACAGGACAAAGGGACAAGAGGGCAGTAATCAAAGAGGGCACTGGTCCCAGGTCACATAACCATAGAGATGATGCTTTTCTAAGTAACGGGGGCTTGGGGGCTCTTTATATCCAAACGGAGTTTGACATCCGCTCCCTGCCTGTCTGGAATCATTATACCTCGCCCTTTCACCACGTCGTATGTGACACCGACACAGCCCTTGGAGAGCAGAACAGAGCTGTTAGCTGGAGGAGGTTTGTTGTTCAGTTGGGCTTTTAGAATTGCCAGTCGCACAGAGAAGCACCGGTGCATGGGCAGTGTCCGGTAGCTACTGGAAAGCCAGACCATCATTTGAACAATTTACATGTCTCTCCCTTCTCTGAAAGGTGGAAGAGAACAGAATTTACGTTACACCCACCCACTGCCACGAGCTTTCGCCGGCTGCCATCAGTCATACCCTGAAGCATCACAATTTGTAACAGGGAACGAAGGAAGCAGATCCAGCACCATGACAAGGCAAGGAATTAATATGTCAGTCACCCAAAGCAGAGGAAAAAAACCACCCCTTCATTAGTGTTTGCCACAAGCTAGAAGTTCACACGGCTGGTTTAGTTTCCCGAAGCTAGAAGACCTGCTCTGCTGGCTGCGTTGCACGGTGGTTGCTCCGTGGGTAGGGCTGCCTCAATTTGCCCAGGATTTCCTATTCTCCACATTTTTCTGGCTCCTCTCCATTCGCAGTGTGGATCCTCCTTCTGACTTCGCCAGGGCTGTGAGTGAAGCCAGGTTGGAGGTTGACCCGGAGAAGTTTCCGCTCTTCCTGTTCTCAGTGGCGGCTCCTCCTTGCAACCTCACTCCGGTGCTGCGCCGTCTTGCCGGTCCCGTGGCCTTTTTAACTCTGCCCGGTTTCACAAGTAATCCGTAGCCTGGGTTGCATCTGAAATACTGCTTCCCTCCGATGGAGCCGTCGTTCTTACCTTTGGAAGAAGAGAAAGAAAGGTGATGGACAAAATGGTTTTGATTGTGTGCTACCAGGACACTGGAAGAAGAAGGCAAGAAGAAAGTGCTGAGGTGGAGGAAGACACTTCCCTATGAATGCAGTGTGAACACCCAGGAGGAGGGAGCACTGTGAGCACTAGAGGACAATGCTGAACTGAAGACCAGTCATAAGAGAAGTCTTCTACTGAGTAGAAAGGAGGGAGCAGCCTTTCCACAGGAGTGAGGACCATTAAAAAAACCCCACGTCATCTGCTTTTACATCTGAACCTGATAAAATTGTAAGATCAGAGGAAGCAGCTGTCTGAGACAGCCAAAGGCTGGACTTGATTCAGGTGGCTCCTAGCTGCAGGCCTGTGCCCCAGTGACACCAGTATGCCAATCACCAGTGAAGCTACAGTATGGAGACAGATACCCTGGAGGGAACACTCCACCTTATGCTTCCTCCTCATTTGCTATTTGGGAGGGGAGGGAGAGAAAGGGTAAGGGGAAAGGATTAAAAGAGCTTTTGGAGTGCTTTCTGAGTTAATGAATCTGAAGTTGAGAAAAGTTGCTGTTTCAGTGTCACAATAACCTCCCCTGATCTCTTTATAGTGGTGCTATCGATACTGTCATCCTTCAGAGCACTGCAGTGTCTCCTCAACACTGCTCTGGGTGCTGGCACAGAGACCACTCCCACCTGTAATAGGAATGGTAAATCAGAGAATCACAGACTGGTCTGGGTTGGAAGGGACACCAAGGATCATCAAGTTCCAACATCCCTGCCACAGGCAGGGCCACCAACCTCCAGGCCTGCAGCTAGACAAGGTTGCCCAGGGCCCCATCCGACCCGGCCTTGAACACCTCCAGGGTTGGGGCATCCACCACCTCTCTGGGCAGCCTGTGCCAGCACCTCATCACTCTCTCCATGAAGAACTTGCCCATGATATCTAACCTAAACCGTCCCTCCTCCAGCTTCAATCCATCAGCCTTGTCCTACCACTCTCTACCCTTGTGTAAATCCAACTCCCCTCCTGTCTATACACTCCCTTTAAGTACTGGAAGGCTTCAGTGAGGTCCCCCTGCAGCCTTCTCTTCTCCAGGCTGAACAAGCCCAGCTCCCTCAGTCTGTCAAATGGCACAACAGCTGTTTCGATGACATAAACCACCCCTTTTGGTTTATGGGTGTTTCTTTCTCACTACCATCATCACTGTGTGGGTCCGATATATCTTCATGTAGCCAAGGACTTGGACTTCTACTCCTGCCTGCAGTGTGACAGACACAAATTTACAACCGTGTTTCCCAAGTGAAGTGTTAGAAGCCAGTTCTGCTTCAACAAGTCAGGAAGTGGGGCTGTTCAGCCTGGAGAAGACTGAGAGGGGATTTCATCAATGTCTGTAAATATCTGAAATGTGGGAGACAAAGGGAGATGGCCAACCTCTTCTCAGTGGCCTGTGGGGACAGGACAAGGGGCAGTGGTCACAAGTTGGACCACAGGAGGTTCTGCACTGAGGTGAGGAAGAACTTCTTCATGGTGAGGGTGAGGGAGCACTGGAACAGGCTGACCAGAGGGTTTGTGGAGTCTCCTTCTCTGGAGATATTCAAGACCCGTCTGGATGCCGACCTGTGTGACCTGCTCTAGGGAACCTGCTTTGGCAGGGGGGTTGGACTTGATGATATCTGAAGGTCCCTTCCAACCCCTACAATTCTGTGACTTAATCCTTCAGGAAACACAAGGGAAAAAAATATCCAGGAACATCAGCAGATGAGTCCTTAACAGACCAAGAGTCTCATAGCCACGTGACTCTCTGGCACGGTGGAGCTGATGCGTACTGGGTGTGTGCTAACAGCCCAGGAGAATTAGCACTGCCAGACAGGGGTGGAAGCAGGGAGGTTGAACTGGATGGTCTTTCAATGTCCCTTCCAACTCCTAATGCCCTGTGATTCTGTGAAGGTGACTTTCCAAAACTGACATGAATCTCTAAATATCTACTTGAATTTTTTTTTATTGAGGCATGAATTCAGGACCAAGTGTTGGGTCTACAACTTTCAAGGAGATGAAAGCCATGGTTTGCTTTTTGGGATGGCAAACTCCGGATGGTTTTGTGTAACCAGATGAAAACACACCTCCTGGTTTAGCTTTTATGGGCACACCATGCACAAGGGAGATAACTGCTCATGTAATGGGAGCTCTGGGTCCTTGACACAGTATCTGTCTTGGTGAACAGCTCCAATCCCAGGGAGCAAGCAGCAGACAGGAGCCTGGGCAACTCCCCAGGATGTGCTGATTCCCCAGACAGAGCCTGCACTGCAGAGCTGGAATGCTACGGCTCGGTTAAAAGGATTTAAATAAGGAGCTTTACGTGCCCTTGGTAAACCAAACCCTCTCACTATCAAAGGCAGCAGTATCTACGACTTGTCTCTTGAATTTTCCACTAGCACGCTCCTCCTTTCACCCAGTCCTGCCTAATCTTGGAGAAAACAAATGCCATGGAAGTGGACATGAACCTGCAGAGGAAGGGGGTTACGAAGCCCAGGGCCCCAGCAGAGAACAGATGCCAGCCATCACAGAATGCTTTGGGTTGGAAGGGACCTCAAAGACCATCCAGTTCCAACCCCTGCCATGGGCAGGGACACCTCCACCAGCCCATGGTGCCCAAAGCCCCATTCAACCTGGCCTTGAACACTTCTGTCTTTCATGTCCCTCACTTCAAAGGGCCTGTGTTGAAGTCACAGTTTTTCTGCTACAGTGACACACTGACAGAGCCTCTCCAGCACCTGGTTTCCATAAAGGATGTATTAGAGCCTAAATTCTGGGAAACTCACCATTGCACACGTAAGAGTCAGACAGGAATGAGAAATGAAACCTGAAGAGACCTTAGAGCATCTGTATGTCCTGGCAGCCAGTGTTACATTATCTCCTACTGGTTTTCTCATATATTGCACACAGACATAAATTGTCTTTGTAATTGTACAGCTTATTTTAAAATAGCTTCTGAGGGAGAAGGTAACCTGTTCAGAGAATTTGCATCTCATTTAACTCAAATATTGCTTCATTCATTTGAACCCCACAACTGTTGTTGTGTTTTGGGCACTCCTGTAAAAGTACAGGCTTTTAAAGGTCCCTTCCAACCTAGTACAGTCTGTGATTCGATGAGTGTAAGAAGCCAATTAAGTAGTGGAGAAGGGACACAATTCAACCAGAAGTCATCGAGACTGGGTTTACAAATGCAGACTGGGAAAAGATTACAGCAAAGAAAGATATTTCCCTTCTCAAGCTGTAGCCAATAAAGGCCGAGAGGTCCTGCCTCATCAAAAAGCAGCAGTAAAGCGAACACTGACATGTTCTGCTTTGCACTCAGTCTGGAGCATATTTTACCTGAAGGCAAATCCAGTTCGACACCAACCCATGTTCCCTCTTGAAAGTCTGTGGGCCCAATATATCTTACTGTGCCTGTCTTATTTGTGCCAACCGTGACATATTCTCCTTCTTTCAGCCATTCAGGAATTTCATTGGTGTCTTCAGAGTCAGAAATCACCTCCAGTTTTTCTTCTGCCATCTCTGATCCGTTATGGTTCAGTCCACGGGCAGTGGACATGCTCTTTTCTTCTCGCTGCTCTTCCGTGTTTAGCGAAGACATGGGATCTGTGTCCAGCATGCTCGTAAAGGACTTCAGTTCTGACGTCTTGACTTTCTGGATTTTGAAGGGGGAGGCTGCAATGCCAGGCTGAGACAAGTGGTCAGGATGAATCTGTGGCTTGGGAAACCCCAGTTCTGAAGACCCAGAAACCATTTCCTTTTTCCTAGCTTGTCCTGCTGACTCAATCGATTGCTTGACTAACAACTCCTTCGTTGGAGTGGAGGTAGAAAGAAAGGGTTTTGCATCACTGGCTACAGAGGCATCGTTTGCTGGCTCACTTTGAGTCACAGGAGACGTGCAAGATTTTGATTTCAAAGCATCATTTCCATTCACTTCAGTGCTGTCTTTAGGTCGAAGGCTGGAGGTGGGTGGACTCTCTCTCTTAGTACTGAGACAGCTTTCTGAAGAACTGTCCGGGTGCCCCAGCATGTCAGAGGAAGAGACCTGAGTCACAGCAGGAGCTGGGAAGTCACTCACCATGGGCATCTGACCTCCTGGTTGAGCCACGGCATCACTTCCCGCTGTGAGGGCTTCAGAAAGGGTGGCAGTTGAGACACTGTGAGAAAAGTATCCACTGGAGGCTTCGCTCAGAGGACTTGGAGGTCCTTCCTGGGAGTCCTGCGCCTGTGTGTCTCCTGTGTGCTGCTTCAAAGGCACTTTGGGTGTCTTTTCCAGACTCTTGTCCACCTCGGACATCTGTGCTGCAGTTTCAAACCGCTGTTTCCCTACTTCCTCTTGGTGGAGCTGAAACAGAAGAGGATAGAGACCATGGAACTCTGTTTTCCACAATATCTGAGCTAAAAGGATAGATACAATGTCTCTGGGAAGCACTGAGTCCTTCCTCTTATCTAAATGCCCGAGTAGCTGCAGTCTCCACAAGATGCAAGCTCCATAGTAAGCTTTGCAAACCTGGTAAGATTGTCTGCTCGTTTCTTCCATTAATAAGGAAAGTGTCGACTGAAAGAAATATGTCCCCCAATGTTTACTGAAAAATTATTTATATTACAGGAATGGTCATTTGCTGTTTGAATAGCAGGATTTATATGAAAAGTGAAACAGCTGTGATCTATAAGTCTCTCTCCGTTTTTTGGCTTAACTCTCAGGATTGATAAATCATTCCTCTCCAACTAAACTGTCATTTATGTCCCCGTTTCCAAATGCCATTCCCACCTCAATGCCGCCAGCACCACACACTTTCAGGGTATGAAATTAACTGCACCTCATGAGATTAACAGCCCATTTTTGTGATGTATTTCTTGGCTGTAAAGTTTACTAAATCTGATAGATCAATACCTTTTGCCAGCACATGTACTCTAAAAGATTAGGATGTCTCTAAATCTCTTTGGGAGGGAGGAGGCTGCTAATATGAAGGGGGAAAAGAGTGGCTGGAGGACAGCGGATTTGTACGTATCCTGTCTTAACTCTGAGCTTTACTGCACAAAATGCTGTGGTTCATCCCATCTAGTGGTTAAGTGTCTCAAACAACAGGATTTTCACCTTACTCTGAAGGGCCTTTTCCACTGGATACATAAGCAGCATTTGAAGAAAAAGGGACTCAGTTGAATTACAGGTATTACAGAACCAAAGGCTAGCGTGCTAGTGCTAAGTGAAACAACATAATAAAGAAAAGGTCTTTGAAATATTTCTGTGGATTAAAGACATATTTTTAGCTTTTCTATGGAAAGGATGGTGTACATATGGACTGGAGCTGTGCTCTTTCTTTGAGTGTTCTCTTTTAAGCCTTCAGATAACACCCATTTTGCTAAGACAAAGAAAGCTCAGTGAGAAAAAGCTGATTTGCTATTCATAAGACTGAAGTTCTGCTGAACTGTGGGAGATCGTAGGGTCTATTTTCTCTCCAGCTTAGCAAGAGCCTTTTTTCACGCCAATATCATGAACTGGTTTGAAACGTAAAATTGAGAAATAAGCTCAACACTTGAAATAACAGACACATTCTGTTTATAGAAAGTGTCAGAGTCTAGCAATTTGCCTTTTAAAGCAGAAAAACAGCTATATTTTTTGCTAGTTAACTGCTAATGCAATCATATGATTAACCAGGCTTTCAAATATCAAAGTGTAACCAGAGATACAAGGGGAGATTTTACCAGGACCTCAGAAAACACAGCGACACACACACCACGTTTCTTTGTCTCGCAGTGAATCCACAGTAGAAGCACAACAGGTTTTAAGCAGCCAGTCCAGCAGTTGCTCTGGTCACCCGAGTGTCCAGGTACCTGAGTATGAAACGGTATCATCGCCCCCTGGGATGCGCTCACCTGTTTTATCTTCACAGCGCTGACATCAATACTGGCCGACTGAACCATAATTCGTGGGACAGGCTGCAGGAACAAGAACAAACAGAGCACTGTTCGCTTAAAGGATGGAACACGGTTGAACTGGCAAAGGTTAAAACTGATATCCAGAACTTTGGAACCACAAATAAACGTCTGTCATGGAAGGACAGAGCATTACTACTTTATTGCACTCTGATGACACACTCTGAAGGGGTAAAAACCTCAAACAAGGCACCCCTGCTTTTAACACATGAGCATTAATAAGTACAAACTCACAGTGTACAAAGCTTTCTCCTATGCAGTTGGTCAAAGACAAACCACTGAGCAAGGATATCACAGAGGGACCTGAGGACACACTGGTTTGGTTAGTGAAATCCTCAGCTTCAGTCCCTCTCCAAAACTCTCCATTCTCCAGTATCTTAATACAGCTCAGATTTTAACACTGTTTGCTTTAACTCAAAGAAGCAGCCAGAAACAAGATCTGTGCATCCTCTTTTCAAAGACGGCATCAACACTGCCTGCCCCAGTGAAGACTACACGTGCCATTGCTAATCACAACATGCTGGTCCTGTGTCAGAAGAACCACATCTGAGTTTTCCTGAGTACCTTCTCTCATGGGGCTTGATATGAAGGCATTGACAATAAATGTGTCTCAGTTTCTCCATTCAAGAAGCATCTGGACAATGCACTCAGTCCCATGCTCTGACTTGGCTGGTCCTGTGTGGAGCCAGGAGAAGGACTCGATGGTCCTTATGGATCCCTTCCAGCTCAGGAGATTCAATGGTTCTATGGTATTCATTTTTTTACATCCAAGATTTGAAAAAACAACTCTCCTACAACAGTGACATCAAATTGTGACACTTGACTATAGTCAAGTACAGCCTTAGGCTGAGCTATCAACTTGGGCTGTTGTACACTGCTGATGCTGGAGGGAAAGGGACCACCAGTTCAATAGAGAACCTTGGGAAAAGGAAACACAAAGAAAAGGAGAGAGCAGAAAAGGGGAGAAACACCTCTCTTTAGCACTGCTAAATAACGCCCTGCAAGGGCAGCCTCATAGACCTCTTTCAGGGTGACACATTATACAACTTGGGAGCAGTCTGCTTTCTCTTTTTTCTCCAAGGGACTTGAGAACTGATCCTTGTAGGAGGCAGACTGGCAGTGCTCATCTCCAAGACAGCTATTTCCAGAATTCAGCAATCTGCTTAAAGAGCTGAAACTCTTCCATCTGAAGAGCAAGGTACTCTTCTCTTGCATCCTTTCTAAGTACGGCAAGGCAGGAATATGACTAATCCTGTCTCAAAAATAAACAAACAAGGGGGACAAGAACAGCTATTATTTATTTATCCAGAGACTGCCAGACATTAAATGAAAACATGGTTGTCCAGGGGAAAAAATAGAAGAAGGACACAAAATCCTACAGCTTCACAGTGGATCAAAATAACTTTGTTATTATTAAATGTTAATATTTATTATAACATAAAAGCTCCAGTTTCTCCACTTAAAGCATCAATTTCTGTAAGGAAAGCAGAAGACGGGGGATTTGTTTGTCTTTAAACTTACTAATCACAAGTAGACCTGTGAGATGGGGTTCAGAGCAAACTGGCTCTACTCCGGGTGCACAAGGGATTAGCATTTTGAGCTCCTTACTATGACACGTACTCCAGGAAGCAGAGGGTGACCCAAATCAGAACAAATCAATGAAGCCTAAAAATAAACACAGCTTCAGGGCTGATGATGCAGTGGTTTTCAGACACCTCGTACTCCAGAACTTCAGCTTCCTTTGGAATAAAGTGGCAATCTTCTAAGGCAAAAGTACTCACCTGAACAAAGCTGTAGTACTGACTGTGACAGGAGGTGCAGTGAGTGCTCTGACTTGTCCCAAGTATTAACTCAGACACACGGGCTAACTCAATTCTCATAACAAGTCAAGTACTTCTCTTTGTAAGACTGGAGACGAAAGGGATTAACTGTCTTATGAGAAAACCCTGCAAATTTTATGTTTAATAGAGGCTTATCAGGGTGTTAAAAGGAGCAGAGTACTTGGCAGAACACTTACTCTTCTCCTCTTCAACAATCTTTGGACCGTGGGTTGGTCCATCTTGGGAGTGCAAAGCCAAGCTATTAAATACCACCTTTTCTTGAAAAAAAAAACCCAAACAACCAAAACTGTAGTCACAAGACGTTTGGGCTAATCCACTTACACAGCACTTTAAACCTTTTGCAGAGGTGCAGCTGAACTTCAGCGAGAAGCCAAGACTCTTGAATTCAAATTATCCTAGTTAAGTATCTCCATGGTCCAACGCTAAAAGCACTGCTTTTTTGCATTGCAGAGAGGTTGCATGAAGGAAAAACAGTCCTTGTTGCTTCCACACTACGGTTTCTGACCCGACAGAGCAGCAGAAACAGCCTTTATTCACCAGCCCTTCTATCACCAGCTACAGTCAGCTCCAGGCTCTCGGCGCTGGCACCGTAACACAATTGAGCTTCTTGTCCCATTTTGCCCCCAAATATATGTCACCTCTGGGAAGTGTTCTGAGGTCTAGCAGTATTATGCAGAGATAAGCACTCAGCATTGGAATAAGAAAAAGTATTTAAAGATATTTCTGTTCCTTTGATTTCCTTTCTCTCCCCTTAAAACAACTGAACAGAGGAAAATATTCTCTTTTTTTTTTTATCTTAAAAAGCCCTTCATCTTACAGCAAGTAAATCCATGAAATCTAAAAATCCAGCTGATAGGAAATAGCAAAAGAAATAAAACCGTTACACTTTAATCATTCCTCATCGAGTTTTTCTCCTGAAAGGATGACAAATCTCCAAACTACAATAACTTTGCCAAGCAATGTTTAGAAAAACATGAAGAAAAAAAAAAGCAATTATGAGAAGTGGCACTTGCCCAACTTTGGCGCTGACAAGAAACAGACGGGCAGAAACACCCTCAGTGGGGTAGCGAGGGTACTAAAACAAATCTTTGTTATGAAACGTAGTCAAGTTGCTTGTGGGAGGGGTGGGATACTGAAAGCAATGTGTTTGACTATCTGTGAAGGCATTTACTGGATGAAAAATATTTCTGAATTGAGAGCCAAATCCTGCCATTAAATGTTTGTAGATAACGACTGCTCAACTAGACTATATACTTGCCCAAAGGCAAAACATGACCCATTTCCAGTGATAATTTTGGGCACATTTTTCTTTAACCAAGCTGACAAAATACAGAGTAAGAGAGAACATGAAAGCAACTCACTTTAAAGCATCTTTGAATCTTTGTAGAAGAAAAAGTGTCCTTTTCTCAAGGGCTGTTGCTCTGTGCAGTGAGTTTAAGAGGATTTCTACAAGCACATGTTTTCTAGTTGGGTGAGAGGTCAGTTTGCACATACTCTGCTGTGAACAAAGGCCATGTAGTTACTCATGGCCAGTGACTTGGTGAACAGAGATAGAAGCTGAGAGAATGAAAGCATGAAGCTGCACCAGGGGAGGTTGAGGTTGGATGTCAGGAAGAGGCTCTTTCCTGAGAGGGAGGTCGGGCACTGGAACAGGCTCCCCAGGGAAGTGGTCCCAGCACCCAGCTTGGCTGAGGTCAAGCAGCATCTGGATGATGCACTCAGTCCCCTGCTCTGACTTGTCTGTCCCTGTGTGGAGCCAGGAGTTGGACTCGATGGTCCTTCTGGGTCCCTTCCAGCTCAGGAGATTCTGAGATTTTGTGATTCTAAGAGAAAAAAAGGCAATGTGGCAATAAGACAATCCTTTGACTAATCTGGAGACAACCTGGTATATTTGTGAGCTTGAACAGGAAAAGCACATGTAGCTCACCCACCTTCCAGAGGCACCAAAATCAATCCAAAATGAACTCCACATATTACATATAACAGTGACCTCTTCCAGGAGCTCAGAAAAACATGCTTGTATTTCCATGTCATTGAACTCTTTGAAAAATGCCTCTGACAATGGGGACTGATAATTTCAGTGCAAAGCCTTTCGTCTTCACATCACCTGATGACAATCCTTCAATGCTAACACCCCATATGTAAAAAGTTCAGCACTAGTTAACAGAACAGACTGGGCCAGCACGTACAGGAATTATCCTCCAAGCTCAATAAATGGTCTAGCCAAGGTTATAGCTGATGCAATCCTAAAAGGGCATCATCAGAAAACTTATACTACTCCTGTCTTTGCTTTCCCATCTGCAGAGCAGAATGACTGAGCTCAAGGACTGTCACACCAGTAGTATTATGTTCACATCACCATTTAAAAGCAGCTATTGGAAACTTCTGCAGCAGGGCATAACAGTTGCTTCATTAAACATAGATTTAAATCAATTTTGAGAACTCAGGATACAATACTTTAACAAGATGTATGTGGCACTAAGAACTCCGAATCCCCTAGCACATAGCCAAAAAAGTTGAAATAATTTTAAACAGGTCCCCCATTTTAAAAGGGTTCCCCCCAATAATACTCCTATTTGCCCTTAATTTTAAAATATTTTTTCAAGTCATTAATCATTCAAATCTCTTCCAATGCAAAAGGAGATATGTAACCCAGTACAAATTTGTTGTTTTGTTGGTATTTGTCATCTTCTTTAAAGACACCGTGCACTTAAACTTTAACTCACACAAATGCCTCTTTTCCACCTTCTGCACATGGAACGTTTCAGCCTGTAGTACTTCTGAATTCCACACTTTTAATATACTTCATGCAAAATTAACCATAACGTTTTCTATGCAGTTAAATTACTTAATTCTTAGGTCCGGGCAGATTAAAAGGCTAATTCAGAACCATTTCCAAGTTAGTTCATAAAGAAGTTTAAGTGGTTTGCTCTAAGAACTTTAAAAGCCAGTTTTTCCGTGGTCATTCTCATTAAAACCTATATGTATGAGGATGATAGCAGAAACTGAACTCAGAAAGAAATCAAAACACCAACAACTCAGTCACAAGAACTAGACACATATGAGCTGAGCTGGCAACGCAGGATCTGTTGAACTATGCCGATTACACCATCTATTTCCTTATTTGAAAGTCTCAAAAAAAGCCTTTGAGATTTTAAAGAAGGTTCTCCAAGGCCACATTATTTACATTTGATTAAGGAATGTCAGTTCTAGCAATTATACTCTGCACCAGGCACATCCACGAAACTGTTATTTTTTTTAATGCACTGGCAGAAAAAGGGTTTTGTCTATTTAGATAGCTTTTCATTAACTGCATTTCATTATTTTTTTCAGATTAATTACAATGTCTGCATCAGAATGTGAGAGAAAAAATGGAGAGCTGCCCTCTCCATGTGTCACGTGTCTAAGTTTGTGTACTGCAAACCAAAAATTAATTACTTTAGCACATGGAAATTCAAAGCATTTATAATTATTTTGTTGTCATTATTATTATTAATAATAATAATAGAGCTGTGACTCAAGATCTCTCACTTATGCCATGTGCTAACAAAAAAACCCATTTGAACATCCAACAAGGTTCTCGAGCCTGAAGGTGACCAAAATCCACTTACCAAATTGGTCAGAGGAATCTGCTTCTGCCACAGCAATGTCAAAAAACAGAAACTGAAATTTAATATGTACATTTTTAATGTCAGCACCCAATGATGCCCTAAAATGTAATTACACAGGCAGTTCCTGGAGATCAACAGGGTCATAAGGTAAAGAACAGTAATTCTGCTTGGTGCACACTATGAAAGCCTCAGCACGTTAATAAAAGAGACAAGCTTCAAGAGCATGTACGTAATATAATTAAGCACAGACAGATGAAACTCTGATTCTCCATCCACCTGCATATTTTACACAAGCATTTTAAACTTTTCTCCATCGGCAGTAAGGGTTGGCAAGGCTTTAAATCTTGCACACTGCAGTACGAAGCTTTTTAAAAACTAGGAAAATAAAAAGCAATTCCAGCAATCCAAAAAAGGTTTTAACTGTTGGCTTTTTTTATTTACAGACTACTCACAATTAATTTAAAGGCATCAGATAATGGAGAAAATAGGCGTTTTCTAACTTAAAAGTATATAAACAGCTTCATCAGAAACCAATCTTTTAGGTACATAAACAGCTTCATCGGAAGCCGTTCTGCTAGTTACATAAAGAATCCTATTATGCCAAATTAATTCAATCTAACTAATTAGAGAGCAGGAAGTTCTTTCAATTATTTTATGTGCTGTCTGAGAAACACACTTGAATACGAAAGCAGATTTCATTAATTGCGGTTCATTATTCTCCAGATTAGTTACTAAACTTGCATCAGAAGGTCAAAGACAGCAATTTTGTTCGCTGCCACCACCTTGACTGGAATGTCTGTGCACTTCTGAATCTCAGGCAACCACTGACTACAAACAAAAACAGCACCGTGAAAGACCATTTTCTCAAGATAACTTTTGCATGCACTCACTTTAAGGTTAAAGCCTAAGCAACGGCAGGTGACTGAAAGAAAAAGCTGATAAAATTGTTAAAACAACAACAAAAGAAAGGTATTTTCAGACTAAGTGATCAGAATTTCATTCCCTGTTTACTTGCACAGAATCAGAGATTCGATAACACATCCACTTGGAGAGCAGCGTGGTCATGATGAACTTAACTTCAGTTGGAAAAAGGTTAAGCACTGCTCCCTTGGAAATGATGCTCAAATGCACTAAAATCAACTTAGCCATAAGACCCTGCTTGCAAGGCACAACAAAGCAAATATGATGCTTTCAGCAGAGATGTGCAGCCATCTAACCCTGATAATTTAACTATAATGTGTCGGAGAGATACTACAAGCGATGGGGCAGCCATCTAGTTCATGATGGTTCTCCGTCATTTTTCCAGAACAGGTTTTAATGGCACTGGATAATTAAGTACTCTCAAATAATGTGACAGGTGTGCGCTGAAAAGGAAGCTTGACAAAAACTTTGGCAATTCTCTTTCCCTGTAGTTCTTTGATGAACCAGAAGAAAGTAATAACCTGCACTGCTTAGCTTCTTGGTATTTGTGGTCAAAAAACTTACTACAAATCTGTTTGTGTGCTTTAGTTAGGAAAGGAGGACTGAGATATTTCCATTTGCTTTGTAAAGCATTCCTCTACTTGTCAAACATATTGTTTACAGCAGCAGAAGCCCATCAGTTCCTGGTTAGGGGTCAGGTCCCTTTGCAGTCACAGCCGAAAAACCCTTTTGGCTTCACCTCCTCTGTGACTTTTTGAAGCTTGCCACCTCCTCTCACTTAGCTTGTTCATTTATGTCCCCCGCCACTGTGTATCAAAGTTTTATTCTTCCACATAACTAAGACACATTTTTATATATTTTCCAGAGACTTAGAAGTAACATTTTTTGTGGCCTCACCATTACAGAGCTTACTACATTTATGCAAGAATTACTGGCTTGCTGTCTCGCTCTGGCAGGTTAGCGATAAGGTGTTAAGGCTGATTGCCAAACAGTGACCCCCATAGCACCCCCATCATCCACCAGGTACAACAGACATTCATCACCACCACCATTTAAATTCTTCTGGCCACATTTGCATCATCAGGCCATTATAAAGAAACAGCAAGAAAGATCAGAGATACGATATTTATGATCTGAAAGCCAGTCTCGCTGCAACAGCGCGTATTTATTTTTTGTGCCGCACAGAAGCAGCTGCAGTGAATTCTGTAGCAGTTCCTTCAATTTTTGCTCTCTCCTCCATGCACAGTGATTGCTAACAGGAGCGAAGAAGCTCTGTTTCCTTACTGATAATGCTGCAAAGAATATCTATAAACCGCTCAAACCAGTGAGGAGTATTTTTTATACAACTGACTTGTTCTATTACGAATCTAGAACTGGCAAATGATTTTAAGTTTTCAGTTTATTATACGGATCCAGCAGCCATGGAAAAATTTAGGTTGCTCTCCAATGCAACCATGCATTAAACAACCACACATTTCTGTTTATATATTAGTTGTTTAAAAACAAGTTTTTTTAAAAAAAATCCCACAGAAATAGCATTTTCCCCTCTTCCTGAAAACTGTTGAGAGGACGATCTGATTACCTGAGTTTCCATAGTAATCCATAACATAAATTAAGATCTCTTTAGATGCCTTTGCAGTTTACAAACTGGCTGCATGACAATACAAGACTGATCTTGAACAGGAGGAATGAGTGGGAACAGGTGGTTAAACTAGAAGCAGGAAATTAGGCCTCGGTTATAATCTCAGCTCTCATCAATTCAGTACGAATTCAAGAAGTTGTGAAAGGCTCTCACTGCAATTGTAAAGAGCACCTATATGCATCTTTTGATACCTGGATACCTTTAAGAAAGCCACAGTCTTCATTTTAATTCTCTAAATTTCATACACGTGTAAGGTTATACGATTCCAGCCTCAACACTAAGGCTGCTGGAAGCAAAAACAATGTGAAAATTTAAAGCATTACATAATCTGTGTGTAAAATGTGCTCTTTTATTGCTTTGTGGAGAACAAAACCAGAGTAAAAGTAAAAATATTTTGAATCTGCATTGCTTCTACTTGCGCTCGGTTTGTTGTAAATTCCTTTCAAAGATATTAATGTGTCAGTATATATATTTTAGTCTATTTAATATTTCACTGTACTTCTACATCAACAAAACACCTTCCTATAAACCTCAGGCATTCTTATAATGGCAAGTTTAGTTACAGCAAACAACAGAACACGATGTCTGGATCGGAAAGAACAGTTGATTTTAGGATATGTTTTGCTTTGTTTTTGAAAAAGATATACTTCAAAACATCTGCCTGCACATGAAGAGGTACAGAAAGGTCCAAGATGCCATGTAAGGTGATTCCAGAACTCCAGGCAAGTGAATGAGACTGCAGCAAGTGGGTGGTTAGCAGAGTGTGGACTAAATGGACTCCCACAAACTTCAAGTGAGATCTGGCTCCAGATTTATCTTCATACTAGTGTTTCAAATCTTCCAGACTTAGACTATACAGGGCTGCTCCTTTATAAACCACAGACTCTCAAATAAAGGAGAAAATGTTATTTATAATGAGATTCTGTATTTCTTCTGTTTCCTTTTGAAGAGACTAGTGTTTTCTAGTCTGCTTGACCATGCATTAGCTACTGCTCAGAGCACAAAAGCCACCTTTGGAGAAGGCAGAGGTTTGCAGGAGAGCATCCAAAAGAAAAAAAACAAATCAGATATTTCTTTGACACACAGAATAGAGCAGAGAATGAAGAGATGCAACTGCCTAAAAGTACACAGCAGCAGTTTGCTGGAGCAGAGCTGGAGCGTGGGGGAGAACGGTGTGTGAAATAACGAATTAAAAATAGAATTACATTTTCTACTTGGCAATACACAAACAACACTAAGTGCACTTCATAAATTTTACTATTGTTGCTGCAAGTAGTATTACCATAAATCACACTGGTAGTGTACTTGGCACTTTTAAAAAGCCAAGAGGGCTGAGTGTATCAATAAGTTTAAACAGCTCCACTATCTCTGGACAGGATGGAGGGGAAATGCATCACAAGGCTTCACTATGACTAAAAGCTCGGTTTGCACTGTACCAACACATAAAATAGCACTTTGCCAGAAAGTCTAACAGCACTCACCAATATTAGTGCACAGCCAATTTAATTTGTTTACCTGTTGTGCAAGAGGAGAGGTCTGCCTGCCCTTTTTCTCGTCTCGAACAGGAAAGAGAGACTTCAGCAGCTTTGGCATCTGAGGCACAAAGGATTTGACAGGACTGAGATAGGAAGCAGCAAGGCTACCAATACCTGTTGGAAAAATAAAAGTAAACAAACCAATTTATAAAAAGAGAACAGTTATGCTTTAGGAAAAGGAAAAACCTAAACTGCCCTGAAAATATTATAAAACTGTCATAATATTAACCTCATCTTCCAGCTGTCAAAGTATTAGCCAAGGAAAAGCATTGAGTGCTTGCTCCACCCCTGAAAGAGATGTATGATCTTGGGAAGGTCATAATATCTGCTGCCTCTAGTATACAGAATTTTCTTTTCATTGTATAGTGTGAAAAAGCTTGTTGTTTCCTATTATTTAATTTAATTAATTGCTATTAATTACAAACCTATAATGATTTGTAATTTGCAGAAGGGGGGCAGGGAGTGAAGTGGCAAAGGCAAAAGGGATCTCCATATAAGACACAATTTCAACAACAATTATAAAACTTCCTAGAAATATGAGGAGATTCGAGTTATGAAAAAAAAGTGTTAAGAGCACTCAACTCCCTTTACTCACACTACCATTTTTTTCTTACCACTCCCCTTGAGACAACCTGGTTAGACCTACAAAATGTCTCTACTACATATCTCTATGCTCTCAGTTACTCATTAGGCACATCAGCTGCAAAATCATAGATTCATAGAATGTGTTGGGTTGGGAGGGACATTCCAAGGCCATCTAGTCCCACCCCTGCAGTGAGCAGAGACACCTTCACTAGATCAGGTTCCTCAGAGCCCCATCAAGCCTGACCTAAAATATCTCCACTACCACCTCTCTGGGCAACCTGTGCCACTGATCTACCACTCTCAGAGGGAAGAGCTTTTTCCTAATAACCAACCTAAATCTTCCCTTTTCTAGTTTCAAACCATCACCCCTCATCCTATTGCTCCATGCCCTTGGGAACAGTTCTTCCCCAGCTTTCTTACAGGCACCTTTCAGGTACTGGAAGGCATCACTGCTTTTGCTGGTTGATGATCACAGCTTCACCGTCTTTGCTGGTTTACTCTCATAACAAATAGCACTTCCTGACTTAAGAAACTGAGCTCCTGAGATAAGATTGCATCTTCAGACAACATGAACCATGTGGCATTTAGCAGAACAGAACTAGTAACAGAACTAAGGGAAAGGCTAGTTGGGACAAACTAGAGTCTCAGAAGCCCTCCCTCACCCGCTAAATGTTCATGTTGAGGAAACTGCATGAACACTTCTCTGGAGAAGCTTCTAGGGACCTCTGAAAGCAGCTCAGCTTTATCTGACATTCAGGAGCTGGGATAACTTCATTTGTAGGAAAGCTGTCTCAGCTTTAGGAAAGCCCTTACCTGGATCAGGTGAGTGGTTTTGCTGCCCAGAGCCTGGCAGAGAGGTACGAGATGGACTAATGCCTCTACTGGAATTTGTAGCACCTTGGGATACATCTTGCTGACTCTCCCATCGTCCCTAGAGGCATAAATATATATATATATATATATAAAAAGATTAGCACACCAGGAAGAGCATGGCAATACCCGCACACCCTGCCAACCTGCACAGCCCCTTTGCAAAGGTCAGAACACAGAGAGCTGAGGAGAGACCCATCCCCAGAGGTACGTTTAGTTGAAACACCCAGTTCTGCAAGCACCATCAGCATCAAGGCACAGGAAAAAGTCTACTGAGGTTTAGAAACTATATTTCTCTCGAGTGCACAGCCGTGTTTTGGAAGTTGAGTGCATTACAACCGGGTGAAAATAAAATAGTACAGTCTGCCCCAAACTCCTAAATATTTGGTGCACTTATTCTGGTGAAGTCTGGATGTAGAGTGTGAGAGGGGATGGGGCAAAGGCACATAGAGCTCTGAACAAGAAAAGAAATAGGATCTTAGACCTAAAGGCTGGACATTAGTGGCTGGGGTCACAGAATTAATGAGCTATCTGATCAAGAGGAAGCTACTGTAGCACTGTAATTTTTCTAACAGCCTGCAAGAGAGACAGATGAAGTATATGACAAGAAGCTGCAGATACCAAGAGCCAGGAGAAAGATGGAGACAAGGTAAGAGTTTTGACATGGTGAGTGAAGATGAAACATGGTGATTTTCAGACCTGCAAGAGTCCAAGTGTAGATGAGGTAGGAAGAAGGCAGTAGGCCATCTGCCTTCTCAAAGTCGCAGGGTCCTCTAGTCGGGTTTTCACACGGATCCCATGGGAGTTACACACCATTTCACACATGGGGTGCCATTTCTCTCCCTTTTACAAGAGTCTACAGTGGTTTTGTGTCTTTCATCTCAATCCTACAGGCCAGAGACTGGCTCAATGATTCTTAGCTAACAGAAAGTACCTCTGAGCTAGTACTTCATACCAGTGCATGAGTGTCATGAATCCACATGGCCAAATCAGGTTTTCCAAACTCTATCATCCTGATATGTAGAACAGTTTACAGATTTGTCTGCAAGCATTATGTAAGTGACTGGCCAGAGAGTGTCTCTGCTGAAAGTGTCATGTGGATACAAGGCAGTGTATTCCTTCACCAAACTAGTACCACGTTAGGTGTGCAGAGCTGAAAGGTACTCATCAAAATCCACCTTATCCTCTCTGTTTCTCTTTCAAATCCTTCTTGACAATGCCTGTCAAGCTGTGCCTTTGCACTACTAAAGAGTAGGCTCTAATAAAGCTAAAGGGTGCTAATTTACTTTATTTATAGGAGTTCTTAAAGCATTTCAATATCTATTTAGAGAGCCTGGTTTCTAATGCTACAAGAAGTTTCAATGTCTTGTGGAAAAGGGTTGTCCTGTTCAGGTACTATAGTATCCTAGGGACTACACGCTTGCCACGTTTCACCTATCCAGAAACAGAGGTTGCAAAGACAAGATGGTGCCACCAAACTACTACAAATAAAGTTTGATCCCATGCTGGGTAAAGTCTTGCTATGTCTGGTATGATATCTGTACTTGTCTGGACTACATTGTATCTGAATCTTGCCTGTTCTTTTAAGGCATACCAGAAGAAGAAATACTTATACAAGACTGGTACAGTGAACATACTAGAAAGGAGTCACATGGATAGACCTTCTACATCCCAGATGACAAGTTTACCTATTTTTTTTTTCTTAGGGAAAGAAGGGGAAATACACCTTTTCAAAAAGCTTCATGCTTTTGGATGCTAGGAAATAATCTGACCTTGAACAGAAAAATGACAGGCAGCTAAACTAATCTTAACTGTAACTTGAAGTCATGAATGTTTCACAAATAATAAATAAGCCAGGATAGGAGGAATAGATTTCTCCAATGGGTTGAAGGTCACGCTGAGCAGCCCAGAGCAAAAATCGTTTCCATTTGGATCTATAAGTTAGTCCCACAGAAGCTCTCCTGCTCTGAATAGCAAGTAACTTGCACTTTTGCAGAGCTGTGCCCATCTTCAGACCTCTACTGACTAACACCTGTATTACGAGATGGAGAGACAAGAGGCGCGGTTTCTGTGAAGTAACATTTGGGATACCTAAAGGCTAATGGATGTCTGGGTTGACCGGAGGCAGCCATCCTGCATGTCAAAACTGATGCAACACAGACTGGGACTAGCAGTAATACCAGAAGTTTGTTTAGTCTTGAGTACTTTGGTGTTTAAGCCCTTCTTGAAAGTTTCCTGCACAATCAGCACGGATGACAGAGCTGTTCTAGCCATACCTTAAGCCCTCAACTTAAGCATTATTTTTGACCTGCAACTCATTTATGTCTTACACACATCAAAAAGCCATGCCTACGTCTGGAAAATTCTTTCCACAAAATGCTTCTATGAAACAGACTTTCCTATTCCACTTCCCAGAAACTCTTGTTCATGCTTTTGCTGGTTTGGGTTTCCACTACTGCAGGTTTCTTTCAAGTGGCCTTGCTGCATGCAGTCTTGCCCCACTTAAATATGTTCAAACTATTGCTCCAGAGGCTGCTGGCTTACCCTGCCATTTTGATCTCTTCAAGCACTGCAGATGTTGAAAGGCAGCACAGAAATAGCCAACAACTTCAGTCTATTCTCAAGCCGCCTTCCCCTTCGGGATGTGAAATGTTTCTGGAAGTCCCCATCTCTGGTTCCCACTGGCAGGTTAGTTTGCAGAAGAGTAAAAATGTGAGTAAAGATAAGACTATTTGGTGGGAGGTCATCATAAGACTAAAACAATCTTGAAATAGGGTTTGGTTTTCCTTGCTTCTGGTCTGGTCCACCAACAGCATAGTAGATGTTAGAGGTTAAGAAAAAGAGCTATGGAATAGTGCAAAGCATCAGAAGGCTCCTTTGTTGGAGGATGTAACAAAGCTTGATTAGTGTTACTTTTGGATCTTAGGATAATGAAGACAAATGGATAAAGGTGTCTTAATAATGTCTGTCTATAAGCCAAGTGTAAGTGATTCCGGAGATGGCAGAGACATAAGAAACAGACTATTAAGGGAAAGTTTTCCAGCTTACTAGAACACTGACTCAACGGAGGTAAGGAGCAACTGAATCATTTTTAGAATCACCATTTGTTGAGTCAGAAGTGCCCTTCCATTGACTCTTACAACAAAAATAGTTTCAGGCAAGTATCTCTACTTTCAAAATCCTATTTGGAGAATGATGAAAAAAAACTACAATAGGTAAGAAACAGTCCAAAACACTTTCAGAATATTCATCTTGTACAGAAGGAATGGCAAGGTTTAGTGACTTCTTCCTTAGAAAAGACTTATTTCAGAACTTTCCCTTCAGCCTTGATATTACAGGTGACTACATTTTCTATGTAAGTTCAAATATTTTGCCAGGTTAAATAAAATGAAGATCCCAAGAACAGGAATGCATACTTCAGAAAAGGATTTGTCTGACCATATACTTAAGGCATGTTGGGTTTCTAAATAACACTTCCTTTGAAGGGAGCAGAAATATCATTGTTTTAGACTGAAGGTCATGTTTGTTAGGGGTAATGTGAACCTCAACTCTGAGATGACATCAAACTGCTAAAAAGTAGGTAAATCGGGGCAACAGGTGGAGTAACATCTGCAAAGAAAACACCAGAGAAAACTGAAAGGGTCAACTGTTGTGCAAGGAATCTGCAGAGGCAAAAGGTAGTTCATGAATGATTGATTTTACTAAACTGGACTGAAAGATAACCCATCTCAATCTCACAAAGAGGAGGAGAAAAATAAAGAATTATTAACTATATTAACTTGATGAAGCTCCCAAGTTTCAGATACCCATGTTGTACAGCACTCTCACATGATTGCTTTGTGCATTCTCTAACTGAAACACTTAAAGTCTAAGAAACTGACATTATTTAAGTGCTGTGAATCTTTCCTCTATCAAGAAGGGTGGCGAGAGAAAGCAAGCAAGCTTGTAAATCATTTGCCCAGAGGAGCCATCATTTCATGAACACATTTGGTCTCTGCCAAGTGACCAAACAGAGGTCAAGTGACTTAATTTAACAAATCAAAAAGAACCAGTGGAAGAATGCATGTCCCTTAAAGTATTTTGATACATAGCTGGTTTATAAAGTGTTTTGTTTCAGTAAGACTTTCTCCTCCTTCTTCTATGCCTTCCCTTCTTTTATACATCCTCCACAAAAACCACCAGGGAATTTATTTCAGGTCAGCAACAACATGCACAAAATCTTTAGAGTAAATATGGGTGATCACTACCTAAGTCAACTGCAGGCTTCACCTGACAACAATTCTTCACTTGAAGTTGACAGACCATTAAAATACTGCCACTGGGTAAGAGAAATGAGTACTTCTTGTGTTTTATTATTTTAGCAGTTCAGAAAAGGCTTAGGAAACGGTGACCACGTACCACCTAAATATAAGCATAGAGCTAAGACAAAAGGCACTTTTTCACAGGAACAGCAAGGTTATTCACACTGATCTACATGGTACCAATTTGGTGAAAAAACTTTGTTCCCAATAAAACCTGAAAGAAGGCTAAGTGGCACCATCTTGACGTACTCTGCTTTTGAACTACTAACAATTGGACCTTTGGAAAAGGCAGGGTGACTGTCAAAGGGGTTGTTCAGCCTGGAGAAGGCTCCAGGGAGTCCTTATTGCAGGCTTTTAGTACTCAGAGGGTCTTTTAGCAGGGCCTGTAGCAACAGGACAATGGGTAATGGTTTTAAACTAAAACTGTGGAGATTCAGACAATGCAAGGAAGAAATTTTTCATGGTGAGGGTGGGAAGGCACTGGCACAGGTTGTCCAGAGAATCTGTGGATGTCCCATCCCTTGAAGGTCAAGTTAGCCAGGGCTCTGAGAAAGCTGATCAGATGAGCTTTAAAGGTCCCTTCCCACTCAAACCAGTCTGTGATTCAATGAAAAACAGAGCAGAAATTGTGCAAAGACATTTTAAGAACAGAACAAGAAATTTTTCATCACTGTGTGACCACAGTCTGAAGAAGATCTGTAAAAAAGTCAGAGGTGCCTTCCATTCTTTGTGCATCTGTTCATCCAGTTTAAGTTGGCTGAATTTTTAAACTTCCAATGCAAACACCCTGGGAAGTAAAAATGCAGCTGTAAGTCTTATATCACCACTAAGACTCTCTACTCCTGCACCACCTGACATGAGCTGATTACAAGATGAAATAAAACGCATCTCTCCCATAACCATATCTGTTTTGTTAACAGGAGTAAAAATCAGCTTTGTCTCATTTAAGCAGTAAGATAGAGCTGAGACCAAAAGCAGTCCTGTAAGGCTGAATTTTGAAGTAAATTTAGAAAGCATCTCCTTGCTTCTTCAGCCAGTTAAGTAGCTTAAATTTATGAGTTGTTATTAAAAAAATCCCAGTGGTGACTTAAATATTTCACATGAATGCATATCTCGGTGTGAGAGTCATCCTTCTCTTTGGAAGCTCTTGGTGGTGTCAGTCAGTACAGAGGCATTCAATGTTTTTCCAAGAGGAAATGGTATGAAGCTACAATAGGGGAGGTTTAGGTTGGATGTTAGGAAGAGGTTCATATTAGGAAGAGGTTCTCTACTGAGAGGGTGGTCAAGCATTGGAACAGGCTCCCCAGGGAAGGGGTAACAGCACTGAGCTTGACTAAGGTCAAGAAGTGTCTCAACAATGCACTTGATCCTTATGGGTCCCTTCCAGTTCAGGAGAGTCTGTGATTCTATGTGCCAAACCCATGCCACTGTTCCAGTCCTGGAGAAAGAGTTTTCTACTCTTCGTGGGGATGTGATGTTTGTAGCAAAGAAGATTCAGCACTGGCTGGAAAATGAATCCAAGACCTAATTCTGGACACTTCTGATCTGCCTGTTTTAGTTCACACTTTAGTTGCACCAACACCATCTTTACTACTTATTCTATCTTTTTTAATATTCTTGTTTACAGGGGAAGGAGCCCTGGCTATCCAAAGAAGAATGAAACAGAGTCCATATTCATAATTACCAGTATAAACGGTGCTTTACATACAGAAGTGAGAATCAAGAGACCTTTCCACAAAGCTAAAAAGGCAGCAGGAATGCAAGGAATAATAATGTTAAAATTAGAGCAAAAAAAAGAAGTAATGCAATAAAAGTTGAGTGGAACATTCTGAAATGGCATGGGGGTGGAACTAGAAAATCCTTTCCCACCCCAAGGATTCTGTGACTCTAAATGTGATGAGCGCTTCAACTAATATTCAAACACGCAGGCTTGGCAGGTTGGCTCTGCACCCAGTCCAGGATGACACTGCTATCCCTGTGACTGTTGCTTCTATAGTCACTTGAAAACAACCCAAATTCCTGGTAAAATAATGTATGACTACTGGAGAAGATGACTTCATCACTAAAATTCTTTGCAAGTGACAAAGGCATCTAACTTGGACGGAGCTCTGCTTATCAAGCCATCTTCAGACCTTTATGCTACAACAGGGCTGGTATCACCAGTGTGCTTTATGATGTCCATGAGCTATACGACCATTTAAGAATTTGTTTAACATTTCATTGTAATAAAACAAGATTTCATTCACCTCCCTATAGACACAGGGTCAGAGAGATCCATTTGAAACCTGAAATTTCTAACAGCCAGTTTGCACCACCCACTACGTCCTGAGTAGCAAGTGCCTTGAAACGAAGCACGCGGCAACCAAAGGGGTAAGCTACACAATCTCAGCACCATGTTGTAACGGTACAGCATGTTTGCAAGTGGTGACATCAACCATGGCGAAGAGATGCAAAAACCACATGCAAACCATGGCCAACTAACTCTGGTTAGCCAAGCTTGGTACAACTAAAAGGAGAGTCATTCCTATGAGAGGACAGATACAAAGATAAACTGCTTTCCATTGGCCCAGTATTAATTTCAAAATCATTCTGTAACAGAAATCAAGAGTTGTTAGTGCTGAACCATCCAAAGCCATAAAACTTGAGACAGATTTGGTAGGTCTCCATGTTTATCTCCTCTCCAGGCAAACATACACATTGGGCACGTATTTGCTTGCTTTCATGTCTGCCTCTTTTCTTTTTTAAACTCCGATGGCGCCGTTTCTGAAATAACTTCACTCTGCCCACAGAGCTGTGAGAAATGGCATTAAATAGCTCTGGCTCTGTAATAAACCATAAGACGCACCCAAGAAGGAGAAACTTCTCTCATTTGTACCAGTTTCACACTGCATTAATGACAGGCTTTTCAATGGAAAAACTCATTTGCTGTGTACTATGCAAGTGAGACACCACCCGCCACATCTTCAAAGCAGGAAGTTAAAGCATTTAAGTGAGCAGAATAAACTTTATAGTGAGATAAAATTATTATCCCACTCATTAGGTGGACCTAATGCATTACCTCTGCTGGGATCTTTGGACTCTGAAACATGCAATGAGAAAAATCATTGAGGGTAAGGGAGGAGAAAAAACAGAAATTATTAAGAACTCTGGTCTTAAATTATTTGCTTCCAAACCCTACGATACTGAAACATCCCACAGTCCTCTCCAAATAGACATTGCTATAAGCACTTTATCACCTGCACATATTTTAGCATTCTCTCCATGGATCAGATGTAGCAGATTTAGCAACCAATGCCAGAGCACTACATCAAAATTCTATTATTCAGTGCAACTGCAATATGCATTAAAATGCCTTGTCACCACTAGATTCTCCCTTTTAAAATGACTACCCGTTTGCTGAGAAAAATATCTATCAGGAGAAGACCCTTCAGTTTATCTAGGCTTTGGAAAGTAAGTTAAAATTTAATCTTTCACTTTTTAAAGAAATACTTTTGATCCATACTGTTACTTTTAGCGAGTGTAATGGGTTGAATTATCACCCTGATGCAAGCTTAAAACTGCTGGTCTCTCTCTGAAGGTCAGAGATTCTCTTCTTAGGCTTGTATTCTGTTCTAGAGGTGGACCTGACCTTACACTTGAGCCCAAGTCTGTCCCTTACCCAGAAGTTTTGCATCCACCCAAGGTGAAAGCTCGGAGGAGCTCTGAAGCTTGACAATGAGAAAATTTCCCAGGAAGCACACTCCTGTGTGATGGATGGCAATGTTTAATCTCCTCAGCTCAAATCAGGTCTGCTGCTGTACATCCCACAGCAGCTGGCAGCAGTGCTCTATGACTGAGAAAGGCCTGGGAACTTTCCCAGACAGGTCTGGTGCAGCACATCCAAAGCTAATTTGTCCTAGGAACAGTCCCAAGGATACAAAGAGCATATGGGTACGCCCCATCTTTTACAGATGCTTCCCACTTATGCCCCATAACTGGGATAGTGTAGTCAGTGTAGCTACATTTTTCCTATGGGAGATTTCTGATACTTACCCGGTTACTGCTCAGGTTATATGGGAGTGCTAAATCTTGGCGGCTTCCAGAAAGCTGAAATAGTTAAGGCAAGCAGAATTATTTCTTAACCAAATCTTGAACAAGATTTGTAACTACACCTCTTGGCAAACATAAGTTCTGCAATTAAAGAACTGAAATCCATGAGACAAAAGGTGAAATCACAATTACTGGCAAGGAAGGAGCCAGAATACGACAAGTTTGATGATTACCAGTTCTACCAAAGCATTTCATTCCAAATTTTGGAGAACAGAAGTCTCACCTTTCTCATGCACGAAACAGGAAAAGATAATGTCCCTACAACACTATTACAAAGTTTAAGTTCAGTAAATACTTGTACCTTGCTTTCAAGTCTTCTAAAGAAAAAGAAAAAAATAAACAAATCTTCAACTTGATAGCTACCAGTGTTCACCAAAGAAAAAAGCCTTAAGTTCTTCTGACACTGCAAAAAAGTGGTCTGGATGTCTGGAGGCACTTTCAAGCATACTAGCCTGCATGATGAAAGCATGAATGTGTGCAGATTTTGTCCCTGCTTAGCGACTTACATGTTCACATATAGCACGGCCAAGCAGAAGGGTCAAACATCAGGAAATCTATTTCTATACTCCATGACTGGCATTACAGGGATCTGTAAGTGAAAGACTGGACCTGAAGGTGCCAGTGTGGAATAACTCACCCGATTCACATTAGGAGAGCTCAGGCTCCTGCGGTAGAGCTTTCCTTTGCCCATCAGCTGCTCTTTTACAGTAACTTCCTGACAATCAGAGAAGCAAAACAAAGAAAATATGCCCTTTTTGCAAGAAACCAAGCTCCAAATCATTCCAGCAGTTTTGTCTGTACAAGATAAATGTTTCTCAACAGCCTTGCTGCACAGGCTCCTGTGTGTAAAGCCTATTGTCATCTAAAACTTGCATGTAACGTGGCTAGAAGCATTAAGAGTGGATAAACTTAAACATATGTGTAGGGTTTTACAGTTCTCATTCTAGGAGATGACTGTTACAGATGTGAAGACTAAGATTCCCTTTCCTAGTTGAGCTCCTATTTTAATCCTTTAAACTAATTATATATGACAGGGAACTTGCTTTCCATACTTTGAGTGCATCACACTTCACCGTTAATTTATAGTGGGAGGCACATACTCTAGCTTGTTTTGCATAAATTTCTTTTGTGCTTGCATAATTTATATCCAGAAGAACAATTTTCAATAAATGTTTTTCTCTCCTGTATCCCTCCTGGTAAACAGATGAAGTTACAGTACTTAAGATTAACCCAACGTCTTATATATCGACAGAAAAGGGTTTGGTTACCTCAAGGTAGAATGTGGGCAAAACGGCAGGGATGCTTCCAGCAACTTCGGAAACTATTAGTAAATCTCAAGCTTCAGAAAGAGAAAGCTCATGCCACACAACTACTTTTTCTGAACCATAATTAACAATAAACGGTCTTAAGAACAAGCCACGGATCCCATAATAGTGCATTTAACATAAAGCTCGCGGTCCCATATGCCCGTATTGCAGGTACTTGAGTGAGACCGGCTCTCTGTGTGTGCTTCTCTGGATCTCTGCCACACACACACTTTGAGAGGCTGAGGATGCACTGAAATGGAGTTCTGGGTTTCTTTGCCATTGTACGCACTTAAGAGAACATTTGCACTGCCATACATGGTTCTCAGCAAGCATATACCCTGCTGTCTGCTGCAGCCATAAAACAGACCTGGCGCAGCCGATCCAAGGTGAGAATGTTCTCCACAGCCAGGACACTCCGCAAGTACTTCTCAATATAGGCTTCGGAGTCAGCTGAAGCTGCATCTTCAACATTTGCTGCCATTCTGGCGAGGGCCTCCCGCTCCTCAGCTCCTTGAGCATCCTAGGAAGATCACAGGCTCACAGAATGCTTTGGGTTGGAAGGGACCCCAAAAATCACCTAGTTCCAATCCCTTTGCCATGCGCAGAGACACCTCCATCAGCCTTGGTTGCCCAAAGCTGTGTTCAACCTGGCCTTGAACACTCCCATGGATGGGGCTTCCACAACCTCTCTGGGCACCCTGTGCCAGGGCCTCACCACCCTCAGAATGAAGAATTTCTTCCTAACATCTGATCTAACCCCTGCTGAAATGCTTGAAGCCATTGCCCCTTGTCCTGTCACTGCACTCCTGGGGAACAGTCCCCCTCCCACTTCCCTGTAGGAACCCTTTAAGTATTGGTAGGGCAGAGTTAGTTCTCCCCAGAGCCTTCTCTTCTCTAGGCTAAACCAGCCCAACTCTCTCAGCCTGACTTCACAGGAGAGGTGCTCCAGCCCTTGGATCATTTCTGTGGTCTCCTCTGGACTCACTCCAACAGCTCTGTGTCTTTCCTGTACTGGGGACCCTAGAGCTGGATGCAGCACTGCAGGTGGGGTTGATGAAGATCAAAAGAAATGACATCCTTTTAAAATAAAACTTTTGAAGAAAATGCATTTTTAAAACACATGAGGCACATTCAATTTTCCCTGCTTAAGAGCCTAGGGCAGATTCTGATGTCTTGTTGGGGATTTGGAAATTCAGGCCTCATTACAGGAAAGGAACTTGTACCACATGAACTGCTTGGGTGCTCCTAGTGTGGTCACAGACAGCTCAAGCCTCACATTGTCACTGCTCTTTGATTTTGGTTTTTTTTTTCCAGAATCTCACAGTGAGACATTGCCATTGATTATCAAAAGGGCTGCATTCAGCTATTTTGTAATTTAAAAGTGCTCAAACACATCCAGGGCATTATCTATTCTGTGAGGAAAACAAAATTTTGAGTGACTTGCCAGCTAAAAAAAAAAAAAAAAAACAAAAAGAAGAAAGAACATTGCTTGAGAAACATTTCACTGCAGAGTGCTAAATACAGTAGAACATAAAAGACAGAGTCAGGCAGCAATCAGAGTTTTGGCTCTTCATGTGTTAATGTTTTTACAAGTGCTCTGATAGAGCATCTGTTTGGAAGGAAAGGATTAGCATCTAACTAGGAAGATGCTCAGGAATCAAGATTTTCATAAAGACATTACTTAGCAAATGCCAATTTATTATTTTGTATGTACTCGTGTGCTCCCTATATTAAGGGTCTCACCTAACCCACCTTCACTCCCATTTGTCCTCTCTTTAAAAATGGCTCTTCAGGGACCTGAGCAAACAGATGCTCACTCAACAAAATGCATAGTGACACCGATAAGACAGAGTTTGCTGCTAAATCACAGCATGTAAAGAAATATGCTTAATCTTTTACAAGAACCACAGGTTATGCTTGCAGGAACAAGAGGTAATATATTTGAAATAAGGGAAAAAATAGAAAATAAGATGCTCTTAGCCAATTTCAGATACTCTGATTCCTTATTCACCCACCTCTGGAATATTTGAGACTATCTCAAAAGTGACACCACAGCCAGGAATGGAACTTCGATGAGACATCCTTCGGAGGAAACTCTGTGCAAAACCCTGTGGGGAGGCAAAAATTAAAAAAAAATAAATTTCTTGCTTTAAGGAAAACGGAGTTGAACATGTTTCAACTGACATAAATATGGTTTAAGAAGAAATGTGGCCAAACCCAAGAGACTAGCCAATAAATGTGTAAGAATCAAATATTTTGACTAGGAGACAAATCATTTGCTTGTCTGAATTTTAGATACAGAGAAAGAATTAACGTCATTCATTGCAAGGTGACTGCTTAACCAGCACACAAAGCATTTCTAGTTCTAGCAGGGCTGTGAGGGGTTTTTTTGGTAGAGCCCTAGGTGACTTGTCATGAATATTGACAAGTACAGGCATTAAATTCTTGACCAAAGAGATCGTTATGAAGAATGATTTAAGGGGACATGGTCATTGTTTATGCTGACTTGGCGCCTTGCAGGGTTAAGAACTGGACTGTTGAATTAATGCAGAGATGAGTCATTCAAAGATGCTGCTGAGATGAACACCCGGGAAAGGTTATTGACGAGGATTTTTAGAAACCTCACAAGAAAGCCAAAGATTCCATGTCAAATAAAAGTAAAAACCATCACTGACTAAATTGACAGAAAATAGAACTGATAAATACTTAACACAATTGTAGTTATTGGCAGGCTCAATTTATCTACTGAATAAACTCTTCCATTCTAGATAACAAAAAATTCACTGTTCCCTCTCTGAGAAAAAGCTTTTGCCTGATCGAAGCACAAAGAACTGTAGTTTTTCTATTTCTGGCACTAAAAGCAGTTTCGAGTTGCCTATGGGTTTCTGGGTGTGACCACACCTCTTCTGCTCTTGCTTCAGATTTTAACTACAGATGTGCAAACAGAATAACAATTCAGGCTTTCTGCTTTGTCATTATCACTGCTAAGGGAAGCTGGATCCTGAAACAATGCTGAAAAACGTCTTCCTCACCATCCTCCTCAAAAATTAAATTTCTTTGAAGACACAATGCTGCAAATGGAATGATGACCTTCTGCTTTCATTTATCACCCCCCCCGCTCTCACCTACATTGTATCATAAGAGCACAATCTAACTAGAAAACATAACGGACCAGGAGTATCTTTGACAAATTACACAAAGGACCTGTGCTCCAACTGTGTGCTTCAAACTATCTAGTTTAAATATCTGAATGCATAAGCAGAAACGGTTAGCAGTAATGTGTGAACAGGCTAGAGGAGGAGAGAAACACGCACATCTCTTCTTGTTTTTGTAAAACATGAACTCTGAATTCAGAAGTTTTTTCCAGTGATTGGGGGCAAAGCACCTAGTTAATATAAGTAATACTAAATCTCTCATACTCAGATGCCACCAAGCCTTTAAAAAAAGCTGCAGTATCAGCCACAATATAAAAGATACTATGAAAATTACCTGGCAATTTAGTCTCTATGCATGCCACTGATACGATGCTTCCACTCAGGCAGAGAGTAGATATGAGAAAATAAGAGTCACCGCAGCAGTCTGCTGCACTAATCACAGCCTTACCCTCCTCAAGCTGTGATGAACATAGTGCAGAGTGAAAGCGTGAGGGACTATAAAGCATATACCTGTCTGCCATACACGCTAACACAAATGCGCTTCCGTAACACCAGTTGCATTTCTGCAGGATGGCTGAGCTGGACAGTGGCTCTCACAATAAGATAAACTCTTTCATCCGCTGCTGTTCCTTTACTAAGCTGGATACAGTCGTGGACTGTGGAATCCCAGGAGGCTTCTGCTTTCACCTGCAAAGGAAAAAAATGTATCCTCTAATAAGCATAATTAGGTGTATAATTAACTGCAATTAATTAAGCATAATTAACAAAAATACATAATACATAAATTTTGAGAGTCAGCTTCTCCATTTCACTCCCTATGAAGAAAAATCCCTGCACTTTAGAAGAAGCCATTTAAAAATCAAGATTAGTTTGCCAAATAAAGACATTGAGATTAAAAATGCCAACTTGCTCAAACTCTGGAACATTTCCTCTTAAAAAACCCCAACCTTTGAATACTCAGGATCATTGCAAATAAATAAGAAAATACGCAGAACCACAGGACCATTTAGCCTAATTTATTAAGATAAACCAAGGAGCAACAGAGATTGCAGTGAAAATCTTCCATCATACCACACAGACTCTCTTGTCTGTTTTTGAGAAACAACTTTGCTGAAACATTTCTGGCAATACAACAAAAGCTGGAATTTCTTTTCTTGTATGTTAAAATGTAATTATTACTGAAGACTTAAATGGTTTATCTTCAAGGCATAAGAAAAACAGCCTGATAGCTATCTTCACAGGCTTTAAAACCAAAACACAACAAAAATATTATGAAAATCATCAGGAATAAAGCGCCTCAAAAAATAAAAAAAAGAACTAAGTTTCAGTGTAAGTAGTAAAATTTTAAGGTAATGAAATAAATCAGAGAATGATTTGAGACCTAGCAGGAAAAATTATAAACAAACAATTGTAAAGTTGTAAAACTGTGAGCTACATGTCAAAATGGAGTATAGCAAATGTCACAATGGAGAAATAAGTAGCAGCTACAGAGTAGCAGCTAAGATTGTTCGGGTTTTCAGGTTCCATACCCTAGTTTGCTCAGTTGGGGTTTTTTTGGGTTTTTTTGGTTTTTTTTTTAAACTCAGAATCTCAAGCTTCTGTAATGCTTGGGTTTAGATGAAGGAATATCCCTGAGTTTCATTATTTTTCAATTCACAAATACACTCCTAGCAAATATTCCTTTAAAACGTGAAGTCGGTCATATAAGAAACACGTGTTGTATCATTTGTGTGCCACCTTTGATGTATTTTATTGTATCTAAATATATTAAAAGAACAATTAAAAGACTACTAAACTAAACAGAGCGGTCTGTTTATCTGCTTACCTCATTATCATGATGCTTCACAATCTGTAGTTCGAAGAATTCCTCCTCCTCTTCTGCAACAAGAGTAGCATCCCACCCACCTGCTTCTGGGTCATCAAGATTATCTTGGGAACTGAAGTCATCAGCTAGCAACAAAAGTGAATGCAGGAGGTGAGGAGACAAGCATCCCAAAAAGCCATGAATTTACAAAAAGTCTTTTTCACAAGGGTAGATAATGGCAGGATGTGGGGGAATGGATTTAAGCTAAGGGAGGGAAGGCTTAGGTCAAATAATCAGGGGGAAGTTGTTCAAGGAAAGAGTGGTGAGGTGCTGGAACAGGCTGTCCAGAGAGGTGGTGGATGCCCCAACCCTGGAGGTGTTCAAGGCCAGGTTGGTTGGGGCCCTGGGCAACCTTGTCTAGCTGCAGGCCTGGAGGTTGGTGGCCCTGCTTGTGGCAGGGGGGTTGGAACTCGATGATCCTTGGGGTCCCTTCCAACCCAGTCCAGTCTGTGATTCTGTATTTACATTTGGATTACTAATTACCAGCTTGGCTACTTAAACTCAACCTGCATAAGAAAAGCTCCTCCAATTGTTCCATTTCAAAAAGAATCACATTTCTATACAGAAAATGCACAAAGATTCCGGGACTCAGACTCAAGCTGCCTTATCCAGTCCTCCATCATGCAGGAATCTCCCCGCTCCGTGCTCACAGGTGTATTTTTAGCATTCATGCTCATTCATACAAAGTGCACTACTTGGTGGACATTAGCTAGGTGGTGGTGGTGGTTTGAAAGAAATAAAGATAAGCTGATGGTTGTAAGAACAAAAAATGCAGCACTTTGAGATCAAGATTAAAAAATCAATCTGGTTTTTGAGAAGAAACTCAATCTGTTCTGGCTCAAGTCCCTCACCATGAATGATTAACTAGCTCCTTTCCTAAGCTATCTGATATATCATTGTGCTTTTGAGGTGAACAAACTATAAATGTAAACAGTGTTGCAGCAAAGACCTCCCTGACATGGGCAACATGCCACCTCCCCACTCTCACCTGATCCTTCTAATCCAGGCTTTAACCTTCTTTTAAACATTTTATGAAGGACTTGTCCAACTGACTGGGCACTGCTGGCTCTCTGGACTACTTTGGGGTTGCTGCTTTCTGGACTACAACTTCTCATCTTTGGGAGGAGTAGCTGCCAAATACATTGTTTGAATTAGATCGTGTATTTGGATACAGGTGTTATTTAAAGAAACACAATCTGAGCCTGTAGAGTGAACTAGAGGTTATCATGCCATGTTTTTTTGATATGCAGACCTTATTACCAGTGACCACATTTTCTTCTAAGTCCTCACTAAAGAAATTACAGAAACTTTGAGATCTCAGAAAGAATATTCCCAACAATAGTTTTTTTTTTCTTTACACTGGCTTTTGCTGTTCGCTCTCCCTTAGGAGTGTGCATTTTACTATCTTATTTATTAAATAAGCAAGACTATTCTCCTTAGGCGTGTAGCGAGATCAATAGCCCAGCTGAAGTGAACCTACATCAACACACACAGCATGGGCAGCAAACCAGAGGAGCCATATGTTACTGTAAGACAAGGAGACTATGACGTGATTGCCATCACAGAAACATGGAGGGATGATTCATACAACTGCAGTGCTCCTATGGCTGGTTACAAACTTTTCAGGCAGGACAGACAGGGAAGAGAGGAGGTGGCATAGCCCTCCATGTTAAATATCTCATGTGTTTTGACAGCCTGGAGCTTGATTATAGTGATGACAGGGTCAAGTCTCTATGGGTAAAAATCAGAGGAGCTAGCAATCTGGCAGATATCATGATGGGATTCTGCTACAGACCACTTAGCCAGGAGGCAGCAGATGATGAGATATTGTACACACAACTGAGAGAAGTCTCACTAGCACTTGTCCCTGTTGGGGACTTCAACTTACCAGATGTCTCCTGGAAGTACAATAAGGCAGAGAGTAAACAGTCTAACAGGTACCTGGAGTGTTTGGAAGACAACCTAGTCTAGTTAGTGAGCTGACTAGGGAAGGTCCCCTGCTGGACTTGTTTGTGAACAGAGAAGACCTTGTGGGAGATGTGAAGGCTGGAGGACCCCCTGAGGCATAGGGATCATGAGTTGATTGGTGGCCCTGCCTGTGGCAGAGGGGTTGGAGCTTGATGATCCTTGGGGTCCCTTCCAACCCAGACCAGTCTGTGATTCTGTGACATTAAAGTCCTGGAGCAGGTCCGGAGTAGGGCAACCAGGCTAGTGAGGGGTCTGGAGAACAAACCACATGAGGAGCCACTGAGGGTCCTGGGTGTGTTTAGTCTGGAAAAGAGGAGGCTGAGGGGAGACCTTATCACTGCCTATAATGACATGAAAGGAGGTTGTGGGCGATGGTCTCTTCTGCCAAGTGACAGGTGACAGGACAAGGGGAAATGGCCTTACACTGCACCAGGGCAGGTTCAGATTAGATGTTAGGAAAAAGTTCTTCATTGAAAGAGTTGTTGGGATGTGGAACAGGCTGCCCAGGGAGGGGGTTGAGGCACCATCCCTGGATGTATTTAAAAGACGGATAGATGAGGTGCTCAGGCATGTGGTTTAGGAGAGGACAGGTACGGTTGGACTCGATAATCTTAATGGCTTTTACCAACCTAGTGATTCTGTGACTCTGTGAAACATCTGCAAAATATTGGGATTCTTAAAATCGGTGGTTCCTTCCAGATAAAACACTGTGTAGTGTACTGCCAGACATTAAACAATATGGTTCAGTGAAAAAACGTGTACTCCCAAATTGACTTACCTGCTATTCCAGGCATTTCTCCATTTTATTAGTTTGCTTCAATTCTATAATGCCACCAGTTATACAAAGTCTGTTTCAAATACTCTGTCATTTTAAAAACCAACTTACCGTTCAAGTCAAGGAAGATCACAGGAATGTGAGTTTCCATGCCAGGCACAGGAGTCCTAAAAATGTAAGACAGGGACATTGGTGGCATTTAAACTAACACAGATTTACCCAGCACACGTACTTTATGATACAAGACCACAGCATATTACTGAAATTCTAAGCCAGACCATTGATAACCATGGCAAACAGCTTGATTTTAATTTACTGTTGCAGATTCAGAGACACTCAAGTGAATTGGTATTTCTTTTATACCAACTCTCTTGCAATTATTATATTCTTTGACCTCTGCTTTCAGAAATGTTTTCTCTCTCTAAAATGCTAACGGCAAAATTAAGTTTATTTACTCTGACACAGGCTTTTATTAAATGCAAACCCCTTGCATTAGTGATGGAAGTGAAGTCAGCAGAGTTAAGAGCTACAAAATTCAACTTTCTACCCTAACATCAATGTTGCCACAACACACAGCTGTTACTCTTTCTTGTAAAACATATGTATTTAAGCATGAAAGCTGCTGCACAAGGCTTCCAGATAATGAAAGAAAGATTAACAGAGGGGGCAGGTTTTTTTTTTAAATGAAAGATTCTGTGGCCTAGCACTTCTAAACTACACATTAACAAGGTACTAAACATGTAATATGAAGCACAAAAGATTTTAAGATGCCTTGTTGCAACCTTAGCTGTAAGAAAAGCTGTATCATCTCATGACAGTCTTGGATTTGATGAGTTTTGCTGTGAACAAGAGCAGGCTAGAGTCTTATGTAATATATATGGTGCTTACTGAATATTTCCTCCAGTGCAAATGTGTTAAAATCAGATTCTTCCTCAGATACGTTTCCTGCAGCTCTGCACTTTTAAAACCTGGTCAAACGCTTTGATGAGAAAGCTAATGTGTCTTTCCAACAAGCATTTGCCATTTTTACATCTCAGAAATACTAGCTTTAACTTTAAACTTCAGATTAGAACTCCACGACACCTAATTTCATCAAAAAATTGTCAGAGGTTTGCTCGGAGGAAGATATTTCAGAAAGTTGAAAGCAACTGAAGACCAGATTCGGAGTGAAACAACTTTGCTGTAGTGTGACTGCTGGGAGTTAGAACTGCAGATAAGGAAGAGATCTCAGTCCAGTGCAGTTTACTATTTTTAATGTTTAGAAAACTGTATGAAACTCTTGCTGACTAAACAGACTTTGCACTCAAACCAGGAGCCCAACAAAATGCTCCTGTAGATGCAGTTTTATTATGACGGAGCAGCCTTTTAAGTGAATGAACTAGTTAATTAACATATCAGCTAATTTTTTTAAATGCTAAGTGCAGTGGTAATAAATATTGATTCTGTTTTTTTAGAAGGTCATAATTACACTCTGATCAATAACACTATCGTTTACTAAATAGCATTTCTGGATTTCAGATACACAGCCTAATGAAATAATTTACGCAATAGGCCTAATTTTAACAACTTTGCTCATACCGTGCACGGAGCCCAGATTAAAGAAAGCAAAAAGCAGCAACAACCCAAGCCAAGACCAGGCCATGCATCATTTTTACATTCGCTGTTGCACCTCCTCTAGGGAACCTGCTTTGGCAGGGGGGTTGGACTTGATCTCTGCAGGTCCCTTCCAACCCCTACAATTCTGTGAGTCTGTGATATGGCAATGTATGTCCGTACCACTCCGCCGGGGCTCCAGGGATGCCACTGCCAGCAGAAGGAACCATTACAGCATTCCTTTCTTCAGTGAGTGTTAGCCTCATCTCTAAAAGCTGTGCCTCCCGATCTGCATCATCTTCTGTTTTATCTGGAGAAGCAAGATGTCAGTCAGAACAACACAAAGCATTTCTTACTCAGGGCCTTTATCACATACCGATGATCTTATACCATCCATAACAGAATAAACCCTGCTCTGTTCAGAAATTCCACACACAAAGAAGAAACGCACAGTGTAGAAGAAAAACAAACAATTTTCTACAGGTTTCTTAACTTCAGATTTACTGAAAGCAGATTACTAGTGAGTTCAGAGATTCAACTCTTCATCAACTTCTTTTGTAAATTTTACAATATATTAACACTAAAAGCATGCACACATTGTCTCTCTCAACCTATCGCTATCGTTGCCTTTAATTGTATTTTCCTTACCAGGCTTCCCAACGAGTTTTTGCAATTGCTGGTCGAGATACTCCTGACGCTTTGTTAAGGCACACAGCCACTTCCGACGGAGCCTCTCCAAATCCCTGTCCTGGAAAGAGGAAAGTAATCGTGTTAAATATTGACCCAGGAAAGCCAATGTTTCCTATTTGTGGCTTACACATCTCCTCAACACTTCTACTCATCCTGTACCCGAGAAGTAGATAAGGATGACAGAGAACTCCTAAGAAATCACTTAGCTTTTCAACAGAAACACAGAATAGCTGAGGTTGAAAGTGACCTCTGAAGATTCTCTAGTCCAACCCCGCTCTGTGCCCCAAGCAAGGTCAACTACAGCAGCTTGCTCAGGAATTTGTCCAGTCTGGATTTTAGTATCTCCAAGGACTGAAGGTCCACAACCCCTCTGGGAAACCTGTTCCACCACCACAGTAAGAAAAAATAAGACTCATGGGGTCTTGTACTTTCACTGAATACCACTGAGAAAAGCTTGGCTCTGGCTTTTTTACTCCTTCCTATTTACATAGACAAGATCCAGCCAGAGCCTCCTCTTCTTGAGGATAAGCAACCCCAGTTTTCTCAGCCTTTCTTCACCCTTGAATTTCCACAGCTTATTTGAAATTTCTTTGCCAGCCGAAGGTCTCTCCTTTTCTCTAGCTGCTACTCTGTACTACCCAGCTGAAGAAGCTTCAGTTTATACATTGTCTTTGCCCCCAAACTAGTCTAAAACTCATGAACCACTACACTTTCTGGCAAAGCTAGAAACCCTTAAAACTGAAAATTCTCACTCATGACTCACCATTCACACTCACTGTTTTAGCAGCCTCATATTAGGAATCCATCTCTACCCCACAACATGCCACTGTCCCTAGTTATGGTGTTTGTCACTGAGCCTTTCCAAATATATTTTTCCTTAAGTGCTCATGTCCTTCAAAAAAACCCCAGTACCCTTGAGACCTTCAGTTCATTTGTCTCTGGTGTAGAAATACTCAGAAATTATGATCAATACTCTAACAAACAGCATGTTGGGTGCCACAAAGATGAACTCTGGGATGCCTTCAGGAAAGGCTCTTTCATGGCAACAGCAGTTCTGATTCAATCTACATCAGCAGATAACATAAACCTAAATATTTGGTTGCTCACATTATACAAAGTTGAGATCCACAATGACAATGATGTGCTTTTGATAAAATTATTCACAAAAAGGTGAAAAGTATATCACGGACACTGTACATCTTCAGGTCTCCTTTAACGCTTAGTTACTGACATTAGATAAAAAAACCCAGTGTGTTGATTCCAGTAGTTTTATCACTGCTGTCTTGAGGCTCCAGGAATAGAATCCTTCATGCTTGGCCATGGGTTGATTCCTTCTCCTGTAGATACCAGCATTCCTACATAATGCATTAATTAAATCTTCTGACTGCATTTTTCCACACTGACATGCCTATTCTTTTTTTTAATGAGGAGAATTTCAATCTCACAACAGCTGGTCAAGAAGGAAGACTCCTTCCCCCTAACCACCAAAACCAAAAAGCAAATTGATCTTGTTTTGGAAATTCACATTAAGGCACCTTCTTCTTCCCCTTCCACCGCTCTAACCCACCATATGGTTTTGTAGAATAACAACATGAAATTCTTAAGTTTTTAGTTACTTCAGAAGACAGGATCTCTGCAAATCCAACCAGTACAGCAAATATAAAGTGCTGATCCTCCTCTAACATAAAACTACCAAGATTGGAAAAGACCTTCAAGATCATTGAGTCCAACTGACAGCCCTACACCACCGTAGCCTCTAAACCATCTCCCAATATTTAAATCTGAAAACAGATTTTAATCTGAAAACATCTGAGTTTATAAAATGAGAGATTTCAAAGTTTTTACCTGATAACTGTCCATTTCATCATCTTCCTCCTAGGCCAAAACACAAGACCATGCCATTAAATTTTGCCAAGAGCAGGAAACACACTGAAAACTATTTTAACAAAGTTAGCAGTCTTAAAAAAAAGTCTGAGCATAGCAACGTTATCTACATAGAATTAAACCACACTGACATCCCAAAGATTTTCTGTTACTGTTGTATCTAAAACCAAATTAGAACAATGCAACAATTATAATGGAAAAAATGACAGAAATACAGCTTTTATATCTTCATAATTGAAAGGAAGTGGAATACTTGAATTTCCCTAAGAAAGAAATGTGAGTTACAATGAAACAACATGAAACCTGTCGATCCTGGGCAGCACTGAAAATTGTCTTGGTTTACCTCTATGAGTTAAGTACGAACGTTACAGCAAACACTGAAAAAAGTCTGGCACAAAGGATTTGAGGTAAGGTTGCTGTAGCGTTTACAGGAGAAAAATTGTAAGCACCTAAGCCAATTGTTAGGGAATTAGAGTAACTCTGTCTGCCGCACGCGGATTCGCAATGTACACCTTCAACATTTTGATTTCCGTTACATTCTGATGGGAGATGAAACACCACCTTTCATTCTCGACACTCGCCGAGGGCAGAGACACTTGCAATGAGCGTAAGCAGAACTGCCACTACAACGAGAGCTCCAATCCTCACGCAGTTATTACTTAATTATTTAAGTAATAACAAGCCTTGGGAGCCTATTTTTGTATCTTAATAATGAAAGCAAGATCTTTTTAAAGCTAAAATTAAAAGGCTATATAGAAGAAGCATTTTCTTAGTCCAAGGTCTTTAGAAAATCTTTCACATCCCACAGACACTAATTTACTTGACATAGAGACATAGTAATAAGGAGATTAAACATCCAGTTGCTCAAGCCAGAAGGCTATTGTAAGCAACAGGACTAATAAAACCTGGTTTTTAATAGCCCTTTCCCATGTGGATTATCAGTGTCAGACACAACTCACTAGTCTCTCTCTCTGAAGCAGAGCTTAAGCCCTTCTTCTTGAAAGAATGTATTATTTTGTGGACTGCCAGCTCTGTTGGACACAGTTAAATCTGGTCAACAGATCAGAAATTCACTGTGGAAGAAATGGGGTGAGACAGACAGGATGCTTACCTGGGATTTGTCTCCATATAAAAGTCTAAAAGGGGCACGTGTACTTTGTGGGTGTGCAATACCTTTTGAGTAAAACTTGCACAATCGCCCTCAGGAGAGATGAGGATCTTCAGAAACTTGCTCCATTTAGGAGAGAAACAACACTTCACTTGCTTTACAGGATGGGGTATCGGGGACTGATGTGACAGATAGGCAGGTAGAAAGCCTCATGCACAGTGTCTAGCAGAAGTATAATGGGGAATAAAAGTAATAACCTACCCAGGCTGCTGCTGAACAGTGAGATCTCTGCAGAGGTGGGAAAATTTCCATTTATCTCGCTACATGAGGGTCAAGGTTAGGAGGCAAGAAAAAAGCCCAACTACTTCAGACCTCACAAAGGGAAACCAATACTGATTAGGCAAAAAAAAGGGGAGTGGACACACACTGAATAATACTCTGTCAACAGCACAGACATTATGAAAAGCTGTGAGATGTCCCAAGAATTACTTGACTTTCAGCTGACCTTGTCTCAAGCAGGGCTAATCAACTACAGTTGAGAAACTTCCTTGTTCTATGTCACCAGATTTTGGTTGGTGATTTAATTTTAATGTAGCTGTTGGAGGAACAAGTCAAACTGCACTAGAAACTGACAGAAGCATCTCAAAGACAATCCCTAAAAACAGATCCATATTACTTACAGACAGAGTGCTTCTGAGGTCATACAGCTGGCCAAGATATCATACAATGTAATGTGTTGGGTTGGAAGGGACCTTCCAAGGCCATCTAGTCCAACCCCTGCAGTGAGCAGGGACATCCTTCACTAGATCAGGTTGCTCAGAATATACTACTGGTCAACAACTGGCTTGTATAATTCCAATATTTGTAACTGAATACTATTTTGACACATGTTCTGCTGATTTCTTTTAATCTGCATACTTAAAATTACTGCCATATCTAATATTTGAAGTAAAATCTACTGGACAAACTCCTAATGAATTTTAGAAATTGGCATCTCTTCTCATTTGAATGGTGTGCTAAGGCTGTGCAGTTTTTAAGGACAGGAAAGAAAGAAACCAAATCACAAGAGACACAGAAAATAGTCCGGCAAATATTTTTGCCATAAACAATGATTTTTGATTATGACGAAGATCTCTCAACACTTTCTGAAAGACAGAGGTTTAGATTTAAACTATCCTGAATAATTCCTAAAACCACCAAAGCAATTCTGACAATTCTTCATGATGTTGCTTTATACATTCAAGATGTAGGTTCAAAAATATTCCTGAGAACCAAACTAAAACTTGAAATGAATGGAGTTGCCTCCAACCACAACAAACTTAGGATATCAGTTTATTCTTTTACACGTCTTGGAAATAGCTGTGACTGTCAGGAAGCGTTCAAAAACTTACCTGATAATTTTCAAGTACTTTTGGTGACTTGGCATGTTTTATTTGAACACAGCCAATGCCAATGGATAATACTGATTCCTCCATCAGCGGCAAGGTCCCAGATTCCTGCACAGATCTCACTTCAACTTGAATTCGTCGAGATTGCCCCTGCCCAAGAGAACATTTTGAAATACTTGGAAAAAACCCAGAATACAAAATGCTGAAATCTTTATGACAGCGAGACCTCTACTGGTAGTCATTTACAAGCAGCTTTATTTTTCTGTTTTGTGAAGAACAACGTGCTGACTGCTGCAGTTGCAATAACCCAGTGCTCAAAAAACAACCCTTCTGTTGCAAGGATTTATCTTTGCAGGATTTATTTATTTACAGGGGAAAAAAAAATCAGCAACTCCCCAGTTTACTTTCCTGACAGATTTTCAAAACATACCCTCAGAGGATTTTATTTTTAATACTTCTGAAGGGGGAAAATAGGATCTCTTCCCAAGAGAGAAAATAGTCTAATTTGGTGAACTACTGGAATTCCAGTGCATTTTTCCTGACTCTGGTCTCCCTGTCTGAAAACCGTTAACCACCAGTGCTATCAGTGCAGCAAAGTAACTGTTCTTTAGTAAAATCCATACAGGAAAAATAAGCATGTAATAAAAAATGAAGTAAATCAAAGGAGTCGGGGAGTTCAGAGGTGCAGCCTGTATCTAACTTTACTGATTCCTAGTGTTGTCTGGGCAATAGCTTATCACTTAAAAATGTTAACTACTCAGTTAGGCATTAACAACTTAATACGTGTAGAATTCAAAGAACAAAGAGCGGATGGCTGGAAGGATCAAATAAAGGGGAACTCTGGACCTCTTTAAAAAATAATTAAGTCCAGCCGAGACTGGTGCCCTTTCTTAGCAGGGGCTGTCAGAGGACTGGGAACAAAACCTAGTACAGAGATTACAGGTAAGCCTTTGATCACCTTTACACTCCAGCTCACGCACACTCTGCTCTGTCTGTTTTACACAATATCATATTTTATTCCTAAGCTTGACAGTTCCTTGGACTCCATCCCTTCAGCATACAAAATAGAAGCTTCTTAGTTTTCCTCAGGCTCTTCACAGTAGAAATCCTGCACGTGCCTCCTTACCTGCCTGAGCTGGAAGATGCCTCCTGTGCAGACATCCTTGGCAGGAGTCACCTCAACTGGGCAGTATTCCCCGTTCTCATTCAGCTCCAGAATTTGAACCCAGAGCTCTACTTTTCGGGTTACTTCACTCCACCTGTATAACATGTCAAATATGCTTTTGTTTACTGTATTTCCACCCCTCCACAACGAAAAAGAACCCCCCCACCCCGAAAAGGATTAGCTCAGACTGCAGATTGAAGAAGCAAAGGAACACTTTGACCGATACACTACTTGTGAGTAATCAGGTTACTAATTGTGTAGTGCTTGCAAATTTTACCGACAACTACTTCAGTCAAACATCAGAAATATGCCTCAATTCCAATACAAAAACCCCAATTCCACTCTAATGGTTTAGCTCTGGTATCTTCTGCCACAGCAGCCCAGTGTTGTCAGCACAATCAGATTCATATAGAATACAGCAGAATGAAACATAACATTGTCTCACAAGCTTTTGAGATTTAGGGCACTTTCCTGAACTTCATAATACTCCTGCCATCTCTCCAGTTTTTCCAAGACTCTGCACCTGGGTTGGGAAAATCCCCATTATCCATACGGATTAGGAGATGATGTGCTTGAAAGCAGCCCTGAGGAAAAAGACTTGGGGTACTCGTGGAAGAGGACCCACCAATGTGCATCTGCAGCCCAGAAGGGCAATCGCATACTGTGCTGCGTCAACAGAAGTGTGGCCAGCAGATGGAGAGAGGGGATTCTGCCCCTCCGCTCTGCTTTGGTGAGATCTCTCCTGGAATACTGTGTCTAGCTCTGGAGCCTTCAGCATAAGAAGGACATAGACCTCTTGAAGCACGTCCAGAGGAGGCCACAAGAATGACCCAAGGGCTGGAGCACCTCTCCTATGAAGACAGGCTGAGAGAGTTGGGCTTGTTCAGCCTGGAGAAGAGAAGGCTCCAGGGGGACCTTATAGTGGCCTTCCAGTCCCTGAAAGGTACATGTAAGTAAGCTGGGGAAGGACTGTTCCCAAGGCATGGAGCGATAGGACGAGGGGTGATGGTTGGAAACTAGAAATGGGGAGAATTCGGTTGGGTATTAGGAAAAAGTACTTCAATATGAGGGCGGTAGATCACTGGCACAGGTTACTCAGAGAGGTAGTGGAGGCCCCATCCCTGAAGACATTCAAGGTCAGGCTTGACAGGGCTCTGAGCAACCTGATCTAGTGAAGATGTCCCTGCTCACTGCAGGGGGTTGGACTAGATGACTTTTAAAGGTCCCTTCCAACCTAACACGTTCTGTGATTTGATGATTCTAAATAAGAAATGGCCATTTTTTGTAGTACTTAAAATGATGGAGGTACTTACTACTCAGCTACCAAACATAACTCAATACTTTATACCATCGTTTTTCCATCTCCTCTTTGCCATATTTTCCTGACTTCTCTTACAAATTTCTCTCTATAGCTTAACTGTCAACATGCTCAACACAAGCTTAGGATGGAAGTAAAAAAAAAAGAGAAATAACTGCCAATAAATTGAGTTGCAGAGCTGCCTTCTAATTGGAGAGGCAAAACAGCTTGCATTTCAGAAATTGCTACTAAGCTCACTTTGGGGACAACAAACAGACACCGGCAAAAAAGCAACCCCCTTCAGTCTAAATTACCTTACCATTGCATATTAATTCCAACTGATGTAATTAGCAATACAGCTCTTCCAATGGAAACATTGCAGTGATGACATTTCATGGCCAAGAACATAGTCAGACCCTGAATAACTATCCCAGCAAACATCTGGAATGTCATCTTGGTGATTTAGACTTGACAGGTCTTTCTGGTGCAGATCAGTATAACATTATAAAGGAAAATAATCAGCTTGCACTTGAGTTTGCCTAAATAAAAGAGACTTCAACATCTTTCAAATTTTGCCACTTTTAATTTGAAGGAAAAAGAAAGGGTGTATCTCCTCTTTCACCTTTTTAAAGGCTTCTGATGCATTACATGGTGTTTTTTTTCTGAATCACAGAATTCAAGACTGGTTTGAGGGGGGGAAGGCCCATCTAGTTCCAACCCCTGCCATGGGCAGGGACACCCCCACCAGCTCAGGGTGCCCCAAGCCCCATCCAACCAGGCCTTGAACCCTCACAGGGATCCAGGGGCAGCCACAGCTTCTCTGGGCACCCTGTGCCAGGGCCTCCACACCCTCCCCAGGAAGGATTTCTGCCTCCCAGCTCCTCTCCCTCTGCCCTCCTGCAGCTGAAGGCCGTTCCCCTGGGCCTGGCCCTCTCTGCCCTTGGCACCAGCCCCTCTCCATCTTTCCTGGAGCCCCTCGAGGGGCTGGAAGGGGCTCGGAGCTCTCCCCAGAAGCAGCCTTCTCTTCTCCAGGCTGAGCCAGCCCAGCTCTCCCAGCCTGGCTCCAGAGCAGAGCTGCTCCAGCTCTTGCATCCTCTCTGTGGCCTCCTCAGGACTCGCTCCAAGAGTTCTGTGCTCTTCCTGTCCTGGGGACCCCCATTACTGCAGGGGGAGGGGTGTCCTCCCCAGAGCAGAGGGGCAGAATCTCCCTTCCCCAGACTTGCTGGTGCTGCTGGTGGTGCTGCAGCACAGGACACAGGTGGCTTTCTGGGCTGCCAGCACATACTGCTGGCTCATGTGGAGCTTCTCTCCCTCCAGGTCCCCAAAGTTCTTCCCCTCTGGGCTGCTTTCAATCCATTCTCCACCCAGCCTGTAGCTGCGCTTGGGATTGTCCTGACCCATGGGCAGGCAGGACCTTGCCCTTGTTAAACTTCATGCAGTTTGCACAGGCCCATCCCTGATTACAAAGCATTTATTTATATAGTCTATATAACAGTCTAATAGACATAACCTCAAACATACATTCAGCTCTCTTCAGTTCAAAATTTCACTACTTAACACAAACCCATTTGAATATCAGGTACCTCTGATGGTGATTTTCAAAACTCTAAACCAAGATCTATCTTCCATATTTACCTGTCACGAAGGCTGCGTGTTTTGGCTTGAATTATTCCCAAATCCCACAGGGCTGGATTTTTGCGGTCACCGCTCTGCTTATGGCCATATACTTCTATGGCTAAAGCACCTTCATAAAGATGTTCCATAAAGTCTTCAGAAATATTTACAGAAACTTCCTGTATGTAAGCGACAAATTAGTTGATGACAGATCAACTGATCAATTATAGATTTACTGTCTTGACTTTAATATAAGAATGTAGTAAAGCCACACTAGTCCCCAAAACACAATACAGAGGAAAGGAAGAACTTTAACCTCAGCTGGTAAAACCAGGAGGCAAGGCAAAGATATGTGTTTTGCTGAAGATTAAAGTCTATAATGAGCTGAAAAATGGTTGTCTGCTATTCTAAGTCCTGTTCTAATGGTTAAAAAAAAATCATATGTTCTAATGCTCAGCAGAAAATCAAAACTCATCAGAAGGCATTATATCTGTTTTACAAATGATAAGTGGAATAAATTGCTCTGTGTAATGACAACTGATGAAAATAACACGATGAGAACTTGGGTGATTGGCTGGGATTCATCTAAGCTGACTTTAGCTATCTCTTTCAAAGACCTGACACTCAGCTGCTCAAAAGTCAACAAGAAGAAATAGTCTGTTCTGAGATTCATGTCCTCACTTCAACACCTATATCAGGACACAGGCTTCATGTCCTAGGACTGGGACACTTCACTACATCAGAGTGATCAGATACAGCCATCAAATGTACTCAGATGAAAATCACTCTTCCCTTCACACTCAGGAGTATTTTTACTATGGGTAAACTCTACCACAAGTCTCTCTGCTGAACAGAATCATTTCCTTTATTAACCCACTCTTCAACCTTCTTCACCTGTTACTTTTGTACAAGTGAGCAGCATAGTAGAATCAAACTTCCACGGACTCCGAAGATGTTTCAAGTTATTAAAAATGGGATTAGGGCATCAGTCTCATGAAGTATAATAATGAGATCAAAGAGGCAACTAGAAATGTTATGCAAGAATAAACCTGCCTGTTGTTTCATTAATAAAATACAAAAAATAATTTACATTGCAGTGATCGAAGACAACCATGCACCGTGGCTCCTTGCTGACAGAAGAGAGGGAAGGATCCACCTCCGGTGCAACATTAACTGGTTCCAGTTGATCCCAGAACGTATATTTGCAGAACACAAAGTTGGAGAGGTGCTGGGGCAAACCTGTAGCCTGAAGTATTTTGATCTAGAAGAGATGAGAAACAAAGAAAAAGCACTAATTATTTAGGCATAGAATCAAAAATATCTTTTGGTAGAACAACCTTCTTTCTGTTCAACTGCCAAGGATAACCAAAAAAAGGACAAGGCTAACCAGAAACCTTTACAAATTCCTGCATCGACAGCCATGGGAGCCAGTGCACCAGCTAAACATTGCCACTAGATGTCACGAGGCACATATTTCTTGGGAGTAAAAGCTTAAAAGTACAAATTTCACACATATACCAAAACATTTTTCAGGAAGAGGTGCACCAAAACCTTTATAACTGAAGAGGAATGCAATAAAAATTTCATATTTCTAAAAAAAAAATATCATTCTGCAAATCATTGTCTGAAGGTATTACTTGTCCTTAATTCTTTGATGCTGGAAACAGCACAAAAATAACCCCAACAACACAAAAGTAATTTGTCCCCTCTTACACAATATACCTTATTATCTAAACAAAGTCATCATATTAACCTTTAATAAACCTCTATTTGCCATCTGTCGATGTGTGAGACTCCTAAGGTAAGGCATCAGGAGAATGAGTTTCCTGCAGCAATGCCCCAAGCCACCTGGAAGCACAATGAGCTCAATGGGACAGGACAGACAGTGAAAAACAGCACAGTCCCCCCTCATATTCTCCAGAAGCCACAAAAGTTGGGGTCCCATTCCCTCTAGTGCTTCCTGCCTGCCTCTTATCTGCAATTTGGATTGTCGTGCATTTTACTACAATACAGAAATGTTAGCAAATGCTTCCTGATATCTTCCTTTTCACTGTTAAGAATAAATACAATTCCATGTATTTTCACAAAATATTGAGTATTCAGAGAGAGAAATATTGAGGGAGAAGGATCCAGGGAACAATGGGAGTTTATCAGATTCTGTGAATCCTTTGGAATTAGATATTGCAGCTCCAGCTCCAGTGAAGAGGTCTTCCATGTATTCCAAGGCTACATTAAACCATCTGGGGTAAGATTGTATACATGGACATATAAATACTGTTTTAATTAATATCTTGCAGACTTAAAAAAAAAAAAGTGGAAATTTAAAAGAAAAAAAACTATCTAATTCTCTTGTATTATTTCAGCCACTCAAGAAACAGTATCATGAGAAAAGACCACGTGGCAGCATTTCAAGAAAAATGCTGTGCACCAGGAAACTACACAGGGCCATGAAACCAAACACAGGAGAAGTACCAAACTCAGTACAAACAACATATACAGCTAAACGATTTGCTCTTTTGTCCAACATCCAGAAGCTGATGTACCACGGACTGCTTTATTTCAGGACTTGGGATGGAAGGAGAAAAGGTTGCTCAGAGGTTGAGGTATGTCTGGAACTCACCCTGCAGACAAGTTTTCTCTCCTGAGTGTCATTTTCATTTGAATAGTCTGGACTATCCTCGCCTCCAACCAACCTGTCATCTATCTCTCCACTCACTCGAACAATTTCAACATGGAGACGACCTGATACCTGATAAGAAAGGAGTAGGAATTACTTGTGTACCAGAAACAGTGACAGGTCCATCCCTTCTCACATAATTACAACTACTGCTGTTTCCAGGCTGTAAGCAGACAACTGTTTATTCCTTTCTATCGTTTCTGCCCCGTGTATTTGTTGCACCAGATGAAAAACGCTTTGGAGCAAGATTCCAAGAGCCTTTATTGTAAAACCATAAAGAAACCAGTCATTAGAGTGACTTTGGGAACAGCATACTGCAAGCTCACCTTCACACCAGTCTCTAGAGAGCCTTCAAAGCACAGGTGACACAGAACACAGAGAACATTGGTATGCTCTGGCTGCCTTTCAAGTTGTTCTTGCAGAACTTATTCTTGACGGTAGTCAGTGAGCGATAGCTCGTATATGTTCAACTAAATATTTATTTTGGGCTGCCTTGTTCTGAAAAAGTGCTCATAAAGCTTTCTCCTTTCACAGTAACTATGCTTGAATTCAGAGTTGTCTAAACAACTTTAGTAAGGTATTATGGGATTTGCATAATTTCAAACTCTTAGCAAAGAGCTTGTGCACATGAAACTGGAAAATATCTACTACATACCAGTAATAAGATCCATGGGCTGCAATTAAACAGTTGAATAAGGACAGATTATGGAAAAATGACAAACCTCTCCCTTCTGATTGATGATGGGAACAGCATATTGTAGCTTCACATCATAGAAGAGGCACTCAAGAAAAACATTGGCTACTCCGATAAGGCTGTGATTTTCCTGCTCATCATAGAAGGGATCAGCTCTCCTGAAGTAAGCTCTTACTACCTTCAAATTCAGAATAATGTAGAGAAAAAGAAACTTTTAATGAAACAGTTTTCAGAGTGTTGTGCAACCAGTCTAATGAAAGGATAATGGATGCAAGCAAGAGGCTAGATTAGATCAGAAGAACAGAAGCTTGAGTTTTACGCTGGACAGAGCAGAAACCCTGTCCTCACTGAGCTCTTTGGTGTTCTTAGGTTTAGAGAAACCAGCTCAAACATCATGTTTTGTAGTGTTTACTTACTGCTTCTTATTGTATGCTCAGTTTGGTCACCAACCTATGCATGCCAACAAGCATTAAAGTCACGAGATAAGTGTTAATGAAACACTGAAGACCTGCTTCCATACTAGGAAAGGCTCAGAAAAATTTGGCTCTTTGCATACTCCCCCCTCCAAAAAGAAAAAGCTACTGAAGCAGTAATTTACGATATAAGCATATTCTAGACATTGTCGGTTCTACATACAAGGTCTATAGTTAATAAAAATTATAAAGCCATAAAATATTAAAAAATTTAAAAAATCAGAAAACAAACAACAAAAAAACCCCAACCCCAAACTACAACACCATCACCACCCAAAACAGGGATGCAATTCCATCAGAACAATCCTAGAGCAACTTTTACTTACTTGGTTGTCTTCCTCACAGTCTTTCCACTCCTGGTAAAGATCCCTCATATCCACCAGTCGATTCTCCAGCTTTTCCAGTGACCAAATCTGTTTGCCTTTCCCTTTCCTTCTCACCTGAATAGCAGGCTCACTGAGAATTGCACCTCTCTGTGTAACAATTCAAGAGATATCAATACAGAACTTGTGTCACAACAATGAGAGGCAGTTTAAAAAGAATAAAAATCTGAGAACATCTTTGGGAAAAGTTTCAGTTTTGTTCTTTTTTCATTTGAGCTTGAGCAACCAAATTCAAGCATGACAGACTGTTCTGCTGTCACAGTACATTTGTGTTCAGTTGAACTGCAAAATGTAATCACAGCTACAGGCACTAGTTTCCATGGATTTCACCTTGTGTAAGTGTTACAAATAGGACATTTGTGAAATGCTTGAAGTTACAGCAGACCTGGAGTCCAGCTAAGGTTACTACTGTCAGCAGTTTTAAGCTCCTTAGCCCTCTTCGCCATCCTGTTCTCTAGATGTGCCAGAAGACCGGAAGAAAAACAAGTGGACAAGAGAAACTTCAAAACAACTGATAAAATTCTAATCCTGAAATAAAATACACCCACTGTACTAATGACAGCTTAACTACTACCAAAATATTGAGTTGCCCTCATGAATGGAAATAAGATGTCAGTTTAGGTAACCAGGCTAGGCCATGGAAGTCTGGGTTCAGCTCTCTCCCTCCCAATTTTCCAAGATGCCTGAAAGAAATCATCCAAATCCTCTCTGCTCCAGTTCCTCCTGGTACAATGGGGATGACAGCATTCTCCTCAACTCACTAGGATGATGTAAAGCCTGATGCCCACAAGGTGATGGTAAACACTCGGAATAGATGTTACCTAACCTGCTCAGATGTTTAGCACTCCGCAACAGAAGGAAACATGAACTTCAATACCAATGGAAAGGTCTTGCACCCTAAGATTTTATCAGCCAGCTAGCACACTGTAAGACTTTCAAGGTAAAAAAATAAAGTGATGATGTAACATGCACTAACAGAGACTGATAGACTGGCAAACTATCTAGGCCATTAAAGTCAGAATACGACAAACACGGGGGGCAAACATACTGAACAAGTAGAGCTACCTTACCTTACTGTTAGCATTAAGGCTTGAAGCTGGGATCTGGAGGGTAACTTTATACTCTGTCCTCTTGTCCAATTCCTCTCCAATAAAATTGGCTTCTCTCACATACAAGTTAGCTTTAACAATCTGCTCTCGCAGCTTTCTCAGGCTGTGGGTCAGCATTTCTTCTCTAAAAGAAAGGGAATTGGAAAGGGAGATGAGAAAAAAACATTGTATCCAAGTATTGAAACTGAGTGCAAAACGAATAGTTTCTTGATCTGAATGTGTCTGTATTCAGCCTTTTAACAAAAAAAAAATCAAGTGAATTACATTGTCTTCTGGGGAGTGTGGGATACAAGGTTATCTGTATTAGTTTAACAGCATGAACATTAGCATACTGCTGACTTTGGAGACCTCCATGCATCTGCTGAACAGCCAGCTCCTGGGTGGCTTATTCCAGAGTTACCCCACCACAGATGTGTTCCGTCTTACACAGAGAGATTTATTCAGGCACAATGATCCACTTGCTGCTCATTTGCCTTTTGGGAAAGCATGAGAGAGTGCCAACAGAGCAGCACAGGAATCTGGTACCACAAAATATTCCAGACACACAGCTAACACCTTATTAGAAAATATTCGAGACAGTCTATTTCAAAAGTTGCTTCTCTAGCCATATAAATTAGGTTTGTATTTTCTCATCACAACATCTTTACCGTACTTGTTGTTTTAGGGCACACTTCATCTTCCTCATGTGCTGCTTTTTTTTTGACAGTAATACTGGAAATGACCATTTAGAGGATGAAGTAAATAACCACAGTGAGATTGTCTAGAAGAGGCAAAGAGGACAGTGGCCCTCTGTGGTTATTAGTGAGGTTTTGCAATGCCCTGGATCAAAATCCTTTCTACCATCCTCTTACTCCCTTTTCTTCCTGCACTTTTCTGATTGTCAGGACCTGGCTCGCATCAGATAGATGGATGTGAATCAAGAGGAAAACCAACATTCCAGTAGCTGAGTCATGATCCACAGAAGAAAAAACTCATGGAGGAGTCCCAAAATCTCTTCCAATCATCTCATTTTTAGCCAAATTTGTTCCAAATCAGGATAGAGTTTCTCCTTAACAACAAAGCTGGCACTCAGCCTTTCTCACCTTTGCTAGCATTGTATGTCTGGTTGTTCTCAGACTAATACTTTTGCACAGTCCTCCCCAATAACCAGCGGGAGTTCTCTCAGAAATTTGGCAGAGGTGTGCAACGCCACTAAAACATCACAAAACCCACTAGCACTGAAGAACATTAAAATGAACAGTCCCGATTGTCAGATTTGACTCCCCACCTCTCCTCAGCCCACTGCCGTAAGCGCTGCTGAGCGCTGGGAGAATGAAAGGAGAACCTCTCCATGCTGCGGAAATGCTGCTTCTCTGGTGACAGCCGCCTTCGCAATTGCTCCAGTTCGTGTTCGTACATCAGCCTCTGCCGTTCAAGTGCAGATCTCTTCTCCTCTTCGTGCTGCTGCTCCAGGCTTTGCAAGATTGACTGCATTGGATCTAAGCAGATGTTGGAAACAAAGAAACTAATACTTCTGGGGGTCAAATACCTGGCAAGCATAAAATTAAATGGAAACAGACATACAGTGAATACAAGACAGAGTCATCAGACTCAGAAATACAGGAACTTTCCCACGTTCTGAACCAGACAGGCTGTATGACCTTGGGTAAGTCAGAATTTACTATGATTTGGTATTGCCCTTCCCCATTCTTGCAGTTATTCCTGTTAGGAACTGCAGTAGCCACTGAAATTCAGGGTGAAGCATGGTCTACAGAGTAAACAGTTATCACATACAATGAGGAAAAGATTATAAAAAACCCAAACCTGCTGAACTGTGGGGTAAAATAAAATTCTACAAAACAGATTGGATGAACCATTTAAGAGAATTGAGAAAAAGGGAAGTGCAAGCTGAACCTTCCTCCTGCTTCCCAAAATAACACCATTCTGAGGCAGCACAAAAACTAAGGAATACAGTTTCAGAGACAGAAAGCACTACAGTTAATGTCCAAGTGAGACTTAACACAAGAAAACAAACCAAGTGAAAATACTTCGATCTGAGGCTGCAGTTCCACCAATATTCCAGTTTTGGCTTTTTTCTCCAGAAAATTGCCAATCAAAACATTCTGTGGTGGGTTTAGCTCCTCAAGTGCTAAGATGGTTACAATGAGTCATTCAAAATAAAAACTCACCAGCAGGAAGTTACAAGGGAAAAAAGTCTGTGATTAAGAGTCCCTGAGGATGTAATCTCATATTCTGTACCTATATCCAATCATTTCTGTTGTTCCTTACCATTACTACCAAGTGCCTTCATAGTGACTTCCATCTGGGCATATTCATAACTGAAGTTAATTTCACTCGACACTTCACTGGAATTGTCTCCATCTATGTCCAGCTGCTCAGCACTGTTACTGCACTTCATAGAGTTGTCTTGCTCTTCATCCTCATGATCGGCCTTCTTTTTCTTCTTTGGCAAATTCAGCCTTTAAATAAGATGAAAAACTTAATGAACTATTAATTGCTAATTCTGAAACACTTGGTTGCTTACAACAATTATCTAAGTTAAGCTGATTACCTAAATCAGTAGATTTTTCCCTTTCCAAATTTGTCTATCTCCTGCGAGTGTAGCTTCCCTCAGAGTAAGTGGGGGAGTTCAAGGCAAACTAAATAACCCATTGTACACTCTAACAACAGAGAGTCCTGACATTGCTAATGATATACTTTAGATATGATGCAATAATCCCATATCTAATTAATTTAGACGCAATAATGAAACTGTATCACAGAATCTCAGGTTGGAAAGAACCTCAAGGATCAACTGGTCCAACCTTTCTTAGCAAAAGCACCATCTAGACAAGATGGCCCAGCACCCCATCCAGAGGAATCCCATGTGTCCAATGGTGGGAAATCTACCATTTCCCTGGCAAGATTATTCCAATGCGTAATTGTTTTCACTGTGAAAAATCTTCCTCTTATGTGCAATCAGACTCTCCCCAGAAGTAACTTGTTCCCATTACCCCTTGTCTCTTCCATGTGACTCCTTGTAAAAAGGTAGTCTCCATCTTCTTTATAGCCACCCTTTAAGTACTGGAACATGGCAATGAGGTCTCGCCCTAAGTCTTCTTTTCTGAACAAACCTAATTGTCTCAGCTTGTCCTCACATGGCAGGCTTCCCAGTCCTTTGATCATCCTGGTGACCACTCTCTGGACCCTCTCCAGCCTATCCACATCTTTTTTTGTATAGTGGAGACCAAAACTGAACAGAGTATTCCAGACTGAGCAGAGCTGGGTAGAGTAGAATAATAAGCTTCTTTACCTCTGTTGGTGATGCTCTGTTGATGTAACCCAACATTCGTTTGGCATTCTTTGTTGCTGCAGCACACTGTTCACTCATACTGAGCTTGTCATCCACCAGGACTCCCAAGTCCCTTTCCACAGAGCTACTCCGCAGCCAGGTGAATCATACCTGTGCTGCACTCCTGGATTATGTTTCCTCAGGAGCAAGACTTTGCACTTTTCCTTGTTGAACTTTCTAACATTCTTCCTAGCCCATTTTTCTAGCTGATCCAAGGTCTTCATGCAGGGAAGCAACTTTCAAAGTCTCCACTTCCCCACTCAGTTTGGTATCATCCACAAAACTCATCAGGTTGCACTCGATCCCATCATCCAGATCATTTATGAAGATATTAAACAGTGTTGGGCCCAGTATGGATCACAGAATCATAGAAACACTGAGGTTGGAAAAGACCTCCAAGACCATCTAGTCCAACCTTCCCACTACCACCTATATTACTTACTAAATCATGTCCTTAAGGACCTCATCCAACCTTTCCTTAAACACCCTGAGGATCCCAAGAAGGGGTGGTCCACTTGTGACAGGCTGCCAGTTCGAAAAAGAACTGTTTGCCACCACCAGTCAGACAGTTGCCCACCAGTCTCATAGACCACTTCTCTAGACCATAATGCACCTTGTCTAGACCATAACACAAAACTTTCAGATTATCATTTAAATCCACTGATCTTAATAGTTCAGACCAGCCACAGAGGGTTTCAAGAAGACAGTCTTCCACAGAAAACTTCTACCGGTGATCTGGTCTGATACAACATGGTCACAGATATGGCTGGAGCTGGAACTCTGAGGAGCACAGAGCTCCTCAGAGCTTGTAAGACATGGATCACTATATAACATGGGTCAAAAACCTAACACCTTATCTTCAAAATCCAAAAGGCAACCTATCCAAGCTTTGATTTGGACACAATGTTTTCAAACATGGAAGACAACGAACTTGGTGATAATGTGGTACAAACTACATTAAAGTTATCAGCTCAAAAATTAAATCTCTTCAGTGAGATAATAGCACTGGTAACTACAGCAAGGTCCTCATCAGAAGGTTACAGTCCCTTGAAAATACAAGTTAACTTAGTGCTCTGAAATTAAAATCTCATGCAGTTGCTATAACATTTAGCAATCAGGAACACTCAGTTATCTCCTTGCCTTTATAATCCCAATGAAAAAGAAGTCACCTCCTCCCAGCAGCTTGAATGCTCCACTGACGTCTGTCTTTATACCTTAAAATAAACCCAAGTTGGTGCAAGCTTATGATTTCTTTAGTATCTTTTATACCTGAAGAAGTGGTTGTTTCCCCATAGTATTCTGTCTCCATGATGTAGCTGGATAGGACACACAACAGCAGAACCATTTACGAATGTCCTGTGAAAAGAAAAAAAAATCTAAAGCAAATGCATCTAAATATGGATTTAATTTTTTTTAATTTCCAGCACTACTTTCCTTGTTATTAGTAGTTAAGGCAGCCAAACAGGTTTAAGGATTGCAAAAAGGCCAAAATATCCCCATAAACTTCACTAATCTACCCTGTGCTGTTTCATAAACTCCTCACACTCAGCATCTTTTGATTGCTTAAGCTTACAAAATTCAGCAGTTCTGGACAGATATCACGACAGCTATGTCTAGGGAGGAAAGGGAGTGTAATTAAAATGAGTCCTGAAAAAAGATCTCATTGGAAATAAACATTTTTCACACTACTTTGAAATACAGACATGAAATTGAGACATTTGAATAATACATTAGAGACCGTCACTATATAAGTAGCTTAAAGACAATAAACTATTTGGAAAACTAAGAAACTACTTTTATTTCAGAGTCAGGTTAAGGGGGAAAACAGGATCACAAAATAGCTCAAATTTGAAGGGAATCTCAGGGTTTCATCTAGTCAAATCTCCTCCTCGAAGCAGGATCAACTACAACTCGGGAAAAGTAAAACTGTTGAATTTTATGTATCTAACAATAAACGCCTCGATATGCTGACGATGCATGTCATTTTGTGATCAGCTTGAATATGCCATCTGCGTTTCAAGTACTTCTACTTAATCAAATAAAGCAGCAAATGCTTCAGCAGCTCTTTGCACATCAACAGATTTCCTAGAAAATTATTTCAGATTTTGATAGTTACATCCACACAGCTGCAAATCAGTGAGTATCTACTCACTGAAAGCATATGCAATTTACTCATCCTCTCTTTGAAAACTTAAGACTACAAACACCATCACTGAGAAATCTCATTAGAATAAAAGGTAGGAGTTGACAGAGGGGTAGATGACAACTAAAACAACATATAAAAACTGAATACAAGAAGTAGAATTTCTCTACTTCTGAATTCATAGAAAATTTAAATTTTTAATTATATTTTTGCACCAGTAGTCATAAAATACTAGATATAATTACAATTATTGTACAACTGCAGCTGTATGTTATTCATTTACCTGGTATTTTTTTGTGGTGTTAACATAACCTGTCCTTCTGGGGTGATGTCTATAATGCAGTGTTCAGGCAGAATTCCCATGCCACAAAGCTGGATATCTTGAGAATTGTCTGAGCCTATTAATGTGTGCTCCTGGGGAAAATGAATTCAGATGTTAGCAATGGACTGCAAAAGTTCACTAGCTCCAACTCATGCATTCTCCTTCTAGATATATCATTTAATGACAGAATTGGAAAGCTGCTCAATACTTCCCTGAGAGGGGAAAAAAAAGATAACGAAACATTACAAGAAAATCCTCGCTTTGGCTTACTATAGCAAGTAAAGTTTACAAGTACCAGATAAATCCAAAGTTGAGGAGGTTTCTATAATTGATTTGTGGGATTCAGCATCTCGGGATGTTGCAGAAGCCAAAAGTACAGAGGAGTTCAAAGAGGAATTAGGACAGTTTCACAGTGGTTAGACCCATATCTGTTGCAAACGTTCCATTTAAAGCATCCAACAGCTCGGGAAATTCTTGAAGTACTCAAGGCAGGAATGATTTGGCAGACAAAGGGTCCCTCCACACACATGAATTCATCCATTTCTTTTTTATGCAATTCTATGCAATTTATAGGAACAGATACAATAGTTTATGCAAGTCAGAAGTTCCTTGCACTCACTGATATCACAGAGCAATTATGACTGATATCAAAGAGGATCCATAGCTTCTAAGACTAACCCCAAATCATATTTCAGCCAAATTTCTAATTCTGTGGCTGTCTCGAGAGTTACTACAGACTCTTTTCAAAGAGAAGATAATGATTTAATAGGAAGCTCAAGCTGCAAATGATCTTGCATGCCTAAATTTTTCAAGCTTATATTCTAAAATATGACTTTGAAAAAGCTGTATCTTCTCCAAGTTCGTTACACCAGAAAGAACCTAAATGGTTCAGTGCAGAGTCCAAAAGTCACACTACACGTTCCATGTTTAATGTTGGTAACGTGGACAGCATATCAGCAGCAATGCTAAAAGAGAACTTGATTTTCACTCCTGGCAAGTTGTAGGAAGAGGAACAGCAATGCATCTTAGAAACTCAAATCAGTAGTCAGAATTTTTACTTCCCATGCAGAAGCAAGTTGATACTGATGTGCCCAAATAAAAAACACATTTCGGGGTACAAACTTGTGAAAGCTGGCCAAATCTTCCCAGAAAACAGCTTCTAAAAGGGAAGACCTCTAAATTTCTCTTAAAAAAGATCAAAATTATAAAACCCCAAACCTTCCTGCTACGAAGAAGTAAATTTGAAATAAAAGGTTGCGCTCATTTTTAATACAGCGATGAATATCGGAGAACACTTTACATGTGCAGTTATAACATTATCTATACCTCTGCCAATGGCATTAGAGCCCCACTTCCATTTAAAGACAAATACAGAACTACACATAGGCATCAATATCTATTTTTACCTTTAAATAGTACACCAGAAGTTCATTGAGAGCTGGATCCGCATTCAAATTAACCAAGAAGCACTTATTATCCCCAACTTTTATTCCAGAAGACTGAAGAGATATTCCAAGACTTTCCAACTGTTTCTGGCGCTCCTGCAAGAGAGTAGCCATCAAAAAATTAAGCCGATTGACGCACAGCCCTTCGGAAGTGCTTTCCTATCAGCCAAAGATACAAGACAAAATGATGGGCAACTACTTCTGAAAAGGGTAATTCTTTCTTCTGCAATAGATTAGACACAAAAGCCTTAGTTACAGCAAGCTTTGTTTGTAGTATCTGTAATTTCTCTTGTCCTTCCACCTCTGGTCTTGAAGGGCTATATGTTACGGTCTCACTCAGTTGCATCTTCCTAGTGAAAAAGGAAAACAGCTGAGAGCAGCACACTACAGCACTGTAGGAGCTTCTACATGACCTCACTGGAACAGCAAAGCTACCACAAAGCCATCTCTAGAGCCCTTTATTTTCCCTTTTGAGCTAAAAAGCAACAAGTTAAGTAAAATCCCTGCCAAGTCAAGCTCCATGTCTATTTTTTATTCCAGAGTAATCAAAATGACAAAAAAACTGGCAACCTGCTATTTAAGTAATGCAAATAACACTTCCTGCTGAACAAGAATAGTCGCATTTTGGATGGTGTTTTTGTTCTTGTCAATCGACTTCATAGAATTCAACAACAAAGCATCACTGTGCAAAAATGTACATCTTTCAAAGGGAAGTGTCTGAGTGAAGACAAGAGCAGTGAGACAACATTAAACATTTCTGACTGAGGAACAGAAAGGGATTCTTCTACCAAAAACTGAGATTGAAATGCTGATAGAAATTGTTACCAGGTTTGTACAGAAATTGAAATGAGACTATCCACAACAGCAAACAAAATTTTAAAAAATAAGCATGCAAGGCCTCTCACAGAATTACTGAGAAGCAGAGACAGAGGAGGGCAAATCAAGTGAGCAAAAAAAATCCAAGAGACCTGCAGGGTCTTCCTGGTGACGTTGAGACTTAAAATAAAACCCCAACAAATTATCAGACATTATATAGGAATAATGCTGGAACATTGAAGTTTCTGACCTTTACCTACCACTCTGCTTTGTATTTACAAACTTAGTATGTCACACTATTCAGTATTATTCTCTGTTCAGCACTAGTCTAATCAAGATTAAAATAGAAAAGAACAGCAAACACAACTATGTCTTGATTTTCTCTACCCTGTCTTCCCTCACACTTACAAAACCAACATAATGTCCTTGGAAGGAAAAGTGTGTGTGTGAGAGAGACAGGGGAAAAAAACCAACAAAGAACAGAGGAAAAACTGCAGTATGATGTCAAAGATCTCTTTTCCGATCATCAGTGCCAGGCTCCAGAGTTCACATAATTCCTTATTATCCACAGAGATAAAGAACATGTTGCTGAAAGGAGGGCTTGACCCACAGTCCAAATCTCATAGGATTAACTTAAAGAAAATGAGCCAGTTTCTGTTAACTTTAGTTCATGACAAAGTTAATTAACTTAAACATTTAAAATACATTAAAACTATGTCAAATACTCAACAAAAATTCACAAAATCTTTAAGGTTTTGAACCATTATTGCTGCTCTATCACTACAAACTGCCTCTTTTGATGGCCCTCACTCTTTATGAGGAATCATCCTTTCCTCAGAGATTTACAATTATCTCTCCATCCTCCCTGCCTACCCTGCTGCAATTTGACAGACAGATGTTGGTGGATGCTGGCCAGAAGTAAAAGCACTTGACATGTGCATGATAGAAATGCCATTNTAACATTCTGTGATTCTGTGAGTTATTATTATTGATCCTTATACACATAGAGAGAGAATCCATGGTATGAATCTGCACTGAAAGCAGAGGAAGGGTTGTGGTCACCAACAGCGTTTCTGACAATGGATCTTCAAAACCGAAGTCCACAGTCTGTTCTGATTGTGACGTCCTTAAGAAGGCTTTGTGTTGGAGGCTCTGTTTTCTCATTATTTATTAATTGCTATTCATCATCTTTCAATAGTTCCCTCCTCTGTCAAAAGCTCCCTACTGCAACTATATACATCAGTGTTTGTGTGGTAAGAATTGGAAGTGTCATGCAATAATCTTAGTGACCTGCATAATTTTTCAACGCAACCATCATGTTGAGTTATGGTCTGAGGCTCTATGTATCAGTGTAAGGATTAAGACACATAGGGATCATGAAGAGTTCCATTTATTTAATATTCTGAATGCCCTTTGCCTTGGGTATTAAGGGACTCTGTACATAACCTTGCATTTAACATTCTCAATGCTCCATCCTTCATCACAAACAACAATGTTACTGTCTGAAGAATTCAAAAACCATGTAATCCTCTCATCCACGATTATTTTGTAAAATAACTTCTCCATTTGCATGCAGTGACAATTTATTATTGTCACTGGAATAGTAATCTAATCTGGGAGGCACCCAGCTATCACAGGAATTAAGCGCAGCTTTTCGAAAGGGCAGTAAGCCTGACCTACTTACCCATAAATGTGAGGAGAGATTCAGAAAATCTCTGTGAACTAACAAAGGAAACAAATCTGTTTTTCATAAAAAATGGGGTGGGTGAAAAAAAGAAAACAGCCAACCTGCGCTATCTCCTCAGTTTTTCTTAATTTTTCTTCCCAGGTCACAGTCATTTCCTGAATCAACTTTTCTGACTCCTCCAATCGTTCTTTTAATTCTGGTGATTTCATAGCCTGCAGAAATAAAACCAAATAAAACAAGAAAACCCATCATGCTTTGCTTTTTTTTTTTTTTCACATCGCTGTCACATAGATTGGGGAAAAAAGGAATTGTAGTTTGACTTATTTTCCAAGGCATACTTACCAGTAAGTAAAAGGGTTTGTAAAATATATATTGCATGTAAATGCAGAATCCATCAAAAATTTAGATTTATTAGTTTCAAGTACAGATGCTGAAGTGGAACTTGTATATGTCAATGCCAACCAATTACATGATGCTGGCAGATTGGCACAAAGATATTCAAACACAAACTAATCTCATTTTGGTATCAATACAAGTATCCCAAATGACTCTTATCTAAACCAATCTTGTTTATCAAGAGAGTGCTGGTCTGGCCAGCCACCATCATCTCAGCTGTCCCTCCCTCAAAATGGCACTTAACACCCCAGTCACTCAAACTACCACGCCACAAAATATCTTTATTGTCCTTTTTGATAGGATGCATGCAATGGATTTTTTCTTCCTACAGCAAATACCAAGGCATCTGAAATGTTCAGGTTATCCACCTCTACACATAGGTTTTACAAAGCAGATATCAAAAGAAGCATTATGATGTGCTTCCAGACACCAGAATTCCATTTTCTTGCTAATCTATCAGAGCTCTAATTTTGTTTTGTGAAATATTCAAAGATTCATGTTCCATCCAAGGATTAATTTGAGAATAAGAAGATATCCTCCATTGCCACCTATCTGTTGCTCCAAAAACTGAAAGGACATCAGTATTTATACATTACATCTAGTTACCTCCTCCAGTCTCAGTACTGGTATATTCCTCCTCAAACTGATGAGTGACCTCATTAATGTCTATTAATATGTAAAGAACAAGTGTCAGGAGGGTGGAGCCAGGCTCTTCTCAGTGATAGCCAGTGATAGAACAAGTGGCAATGGGTCCAAGCTGGAGCAGAGGAGGTTCCATGTGAATGTAAGGAAAAACCTTTTCCTTGTGAGGGTGACAGAGGCCTGAGACAGACTGCCCAGAAAGGTTGTGGAGTCTTTTTACCAGGAGACATTCAAAATCATCCTGGGTGTTCCTGTGTGACCTACTCTAGGTGATCCTGCTCTGGCAGTGGTGGGGTGTTGGGATGGTAGTGGACTAGGCAATCTTTTGAGGCCCCTTCCAGACCCTGTGATTCTGTAATTCCTCTACTACTTTAAACAGGAAGCCTGTGGACTTTTTTTCCAGGACTTCCAGTCCTGGAAAACAGGACTTTTCCTCACATCATTATTTCATTACTGGCTAATGAGATGAAAACTGTTTTGTCTGGCAGGTATTTATGCAATCCCAATTAAATAATGCATCGTTCTCCATCAGATATTCCCTTACCACAAAACCAAAACTCCTCTCGGGAATCCAAGTCAGAGTGGCCTCATTACAGTGCAGTTTGTTCAAGAAATGGAGCAAATGCCAGGAGTGGAAAATCCTGTTTGAAGATGGGAGTTTCCTCTGCCTCAAGACACAACAGTATAGGAACTGTCAGCTCTTGTGTACTGTGTGGTCTTTTTCTGGTTGAATATCTCAAATACATACATACAGTGTAAAAGGGAGCCTGGAATAGCCCTCTAACTGCTACCCTCTGCTGCTCCTCCATGTGGGTGTTGATGAAGCCACACGATGTAAAAACAGGCATTAGATCTTGGGACAATTACCAAGATGATTAAGGGAGTGGAACCCTTCCTTAAGAGGAAAGGCTGAGCTCATTTTAACTTGGAGAAGAGGAGACTGAGGGGTGATCTTATTAATGTTTATAAATATGTAAAGGGTGAGTGTCAGGAGAACAGAGCCAGGTTCTTCTCAGTGATGGCCAGTGATAGGACAAGGGGAAATGGGTCCAAGCTGGAGCAGAGGAGGTTCCATGTGAATGGAAGGAAAACGTTTTCACTGTGAGGGTGACAGAGCACTGGAACAGGCTGCCCAGAGAGGTTGTGGAGTCCCCTTCTATGGAGATACTCAAGATGAATCTGGACACGTTCCTGTGGGATTTAATCTAGGTGATCCTGATCGGGCAGGGGGGTGGATTAGATGCTCTTTCAAGGTCTCTTCCAACTCCTGACGTTCTGTGACACTGTAATTATTGAGGTAATCTGGAGCATGGGTGATTTTTTACTCCCTCCTTCCAGTTGTGGGTAGCAACACTGTGAAGATCAGATGGACACAGTCTGGACAGGCTGAAATCCTCAACACAACAGGCTGGGTTGGATGGAGAGCAGCCCAGAGTGGAAGGACTTCGGGATATTGCTTGATGTAAAGCTCAATATGACCCAGCAACGTGCACTGGCAGCCCAGAAAGCCCCCTGTGTCCTGGGTTGCATCCCCAGCAGCAGGACCAGCAGTGCTGGGACATAGGGGGTTCTGCCCCTCAGCTCCGCTCTGAGGAGACCCCACAACAGCGCTGCATGCAGCTCAGCGGTCCCCAGGACAAAAAAGGTATTGCTGAAGCAAGTCTGGAGGAGAGCCATGGAGATAATCTGAGGGCTGGAGGACCTCTGCTATTAAGACAGGCTGAGAGGTTTGGGTTGGTTCAGCCTGGAGAAGAGAAGGCTCCAGGGAAAATTTACTGCAGCCTTTTAGTACCTAAAGCTGCCAATAGGAAAGCTGGACAGGGACTCTTTCTCAGGAGGTGTAGTGAGAAGACAAGGGGTAATGGTTTATAGTAAAAGAAGGGAGATTTAGATTAGACTTTAGGAAGACATTCTTGCCGGGGAGAGTGGGGAGGCCCTGGCACAGGGTTCCCACAGAAGCTGTGGCTGCCCCTGGATCCCTGGCAGGGTTCAAGGCCAGGTTGGATGGGGCTTGGTGCGCCCTGGGCTGGTGGGGGGTGTCCCTGCCCATGGTAGGGGTTGCAACTAGAAGATCTTTGATGGTCTTTCCAACCCAAACCCGTCCAAGAGTCTACGAATTCCTCACAGGACAGTGAAACCAAGGCAGTTACCAGGACAAAGATAAAACATGATTGGTGCAAATGTGCTGGACACGAAGAGCGAGACAGGAACATGAAGCCAAGTTACTCTCAAGGGTTACGTCTTGTCTATTATTTGGACCTGGGGCAAAATTACTCAACATTTCACCTGCTTCAACTGTAAAATGAGCTAGGTAATTCTCCTCATTCCCTACAATGGTCACAAAGCCAACAGATAGTTGGGCCCAGATTCACACCAGACTAGGCGTGCAGATGTGCTGAATTAAACCATCAAGTTCTGTTCTGCCTCGGCTGCTTATGAGAGAAAAGGATACTGACACCAAAAGATAAAAAATCCAATCAAGCTACAACTTGGTAACCTCTGTATTTGGAAATGAGCTTTGAAAACCTGTCATAACTGGTCAATGTGTCTGTTCACTTAAAAAGTTATTTGTGTAAATTTGTGTAAGAACAATTAGATGGGCTACAAAAGTAATGAACTGGCAAGACAGCGTCATGGGTTTTGACCCTCACTGTGTAGCCTCTTAATAGCAAATTACTCCATTCTTTCCATTCTCTCTGCAATGTCACTGAGCTGACAGCTTGGGTGGGATCGTAATACTTGGGAAGGGAAATATTTATTACTTCATATCTAGGAAGCATTACTTCATTATTTTGGAATTAATGCTCACAAGCCAAACAAACAGTGAGCATGTGCATCTCTTGAATACTGTCTGTGGTTCATATTTTAGAAGAAATTTTAGCTATTTAACTTGTGATACCTTAAAGAATCTGATACAACTTACTGGATGCTTAGTGTATCAGGCAGCTCAAATTCCCCCGTGATTTCTAATATCCCAGCCAGCACTCCCTGCATACCTCATGAGGTAAATGCTGTAATCATATTTTTTCTGAATCATAAAACAGATTGGTTATGTCACCACTGCTTTTCCACATTTGAGACCTAAACTTGGAATGACGCTATTTCTTAGCTTTCCTCTATTATTTAGTCCATGTTTCCTTCACAACTTCACTGAATCAGCTATGCAGATATTCCTAATACTGTCTAATACCTGTAAAAAAGAGATTGGATTCAAAAGAGTTAAAGCTTGAAAGCCAGCATTATTTAGCTGAATTCATTACTGCAGGGTGTAGCAACACTTAGGTCTTAAAATACATAGGCAAAGCTCTGCTTAAAACCTGCATGACTGTGCATTTTAAGATTTCATCCCTAGTCCTGCCTCCACGTCCTCTTTCTCTTGATCTGTATCTTTCAATAAACCCAAGATTGCTCAACAGGATATTCAAACACTATCTGGTATCTCATGTTATCACCCAGATTCCAAGACTGACGTACAGAAAAATGAAAATAAGTGATAATATCAAGGGAGACCTCTCACTGATAGCATGTCATAATTCTTTGTGGTGCCCATTTTCAAAAGCCAGGTAAGAAAGTCCTGACAGTGGTCAAGCCAAGACTAAAATTTGTACCTCTGCTTTTGTGAGCTGTTCTCGCAGCTTCTCCACTTCCTCCCGGAGCTCCCGAATAATGCGAGCGTTGGGGTCTTCGTTCACCACAGCGTGATTAACGATATTCTTGGCCCGATCTGCATACCTCAGTGTCGAAAGGGTCTCATCATAGTTGTCTGCTGCTGGACTTACTGTTGCTACCATGGCAGTCTTGCTGTTACCACCAAGGCTATCCTGGAAAGTGGCAGAGATTATAACATGAAAACAGAAGGTTCTTTCTGTTTGCCCAGTCAACAAACTTAGTCAGCAAATAATAGCTTAGGGTTGAGAGTAGATGGGGTAACTAGTAACAGAAACATTATTAGAGCTCTTCCCTTCAGAATATCTGAAGCTGCGTAAATTAAGGAAAATTTTTATTTAATTCTTACTTATTTGCTTTAAAGCACATTTAGGAAAAGTCCTTATTGGCTATCAGAATGAGTTTTAGTTTACGCAAGACTGAAAACACTCCCCTTTTTTGGGCTTTCAGGATGTCTAAGGTTTATTCCTATATTTTCTGCTTAGGTTTATAAACTAGAAATATAAGCACTTCAGCATTAGACTTCTTGGATACTACTGAAGTGACTCAGGAAAGATTATGATGAATCCCGAATACCTTATTTTAAAGACTAGAAATGAGAGTGTCTCCAAAAAGTACTTCATTTAAATTACTTAAAGATCTCCTCATAAATAATACAGTTGATTTATTCTTATAAACATTTGAGAATGGGGACCTTCCTTTCCCCCCACTTTCAGAGCTCATAAATCTAAATTGAGATATGTGAGAAATTACTCTTTTGGAATTTAGTTGACAGAGAAGAAGGGTGTGAAACCCCATTCCTGCAAGGCAGCATGCCAGGGGAGTTGAGGAAGGAAGGGAGCATCCCATCTTTTCATTGATCACAAAAATGTGGTTTATAATTTTGGCCGGTCTAAAAGGCAGAATATTCTGCTGTAAATTTTGCAGCAAATCTTTTTTATTTTGGTTGTTTTTCTCCCCCAACCCCTATATCAATTTCTGAGACAAACCTTGCTATTAACTTCCATCTTCAATCACCCATGAAATCTAGGTCAGGCATTGCCATTAGAACAATCTGACTACATTAGCTGCTTGTCTAACCATTTCAATTACAAAGCACACATGTAGCTTTCCCCAGCAATCATTAAAACACCCCTTTAAGTAATTCCTTAAGACTTTCTTTTTTCGCTGGGTGATGCTTAAACCAGTTTGACAGCAGTCTGGCTGCTTCAGTGGTCAGACAAGTGTTGACCACAACGATGGATGTTGCTTTGCTGCCATGTTGGTAACACCCTGTCTTCTCTGGTCACGTAAGGGGGATGTTAACTTGTCAGGTAGAGATTATAATTCATTTGTATAGTATTCAGCTCAGTGAGGTATGCCAGCATGGTTAGCACTAGCAGGGAAAAGTATTTATAGACTGAAAAGTTTGACTGATTCCAGCATGTTTTTTTCTGGAGTAAGCATCCAATGCTTACTCCAACACAAGAATCACAGAATCACAGACTGGTTTGGGCTGGTAGGGATCTCAAAGATCATCAAGTTGCAGCCCCTTGCCATGGGCAGGGACACCTCTCACCAGAACAGGCTGCTCAAGGACCCATCCAACCTGGCCTTGAACACCTCCAGGGAAGGGGGCAGCCACCACTTCCCTGGGCAATTTATGCCAGTGACTCACCGCCCTCAGAGGGAAGAATTTACATATATTTACAGATATTTCTTCATAATATTCCAGATATTTACAGAAATTTCTTCCTAATATCCGATCTGCATCTACCCCTTTCCAGTTTAAAACCATTACCTCTCATCCTGTCACTCCCTGCCCTTCTAAAAAGTCCCTGTCCAGCTTTCTTGTCAGCCCCTTCAGGGACTGGAAGGCCACTGGTAAGATGTCCATGGAATCTTTTCTTCTCCAGTCTGAATAGCCCCAACTCTCTTAGCCTGTAGGGATGATCCACTAAAACACATGTCTCTCCAAAGCATCTACTGAAAACTTTAAAAAGTCTAACAAGAGCACAAGACATCCTATCCTGACAATAGTATTTCTGGCTCTACAGAAGCCAGGACTTTAATTTCTCAATGGTTTTCATAAATTACATAAAAGAATGGAGTTTATCAGCGCGCTGGCAAGCTACTGTGTTTCCAAATCAAACCTTAACAGTCTGCACTTTGGGAACCTCCTTCCCTACGCTAATTAGGTCCAAAATAGGATTAATTAATTATATGAATTGCAACTCTGCTGTACAGGCAGCTACAAATGCTGTTACAGTGATACACCACAATTAACAAAACATGCATTATAAGCTGGGTGAAGTTCTCTTGTATTGTAGCTATTCAAGCCCAACACCAGACTGGCCTATAAAGTTTTATGTATAAAACCATGGCAGGTATTTCACTGGTTACTTTAATGTTAGGCAAGAGTGGTAGACAAATAGTACGCCAGCTTCTCATTAGCAAAGACAGTGCCTGCAAATTACCCTGGAAAGGCTGGGCTCGCATGTGATAGAGATACATGGAGTGGAAATAAAGAGCTGCAGCTATTTCTAAGACTCAACTATCCTAGTTTTCTCAGCACCATGATTACTGTGAAAACAATTTAAAATTCAGAGTTCAGAAATTTGATTTTAAATAGCATCCATCAGTAAAACATGCAGGGTTTCTGAATAAAATGGAGAACAAGATGTTTGTGCCAACAGAAATGGATAAAACCAAGAAAAGCACAGGCAAGGTACTTTGCTTCTGACACATAACCTGATACTGCTCTTCAACTACCTGAAAGGAGGTTGCAGTGAGGTGGGGGTTGGTCTCTTCTCCCCAGTAACAGGCGACAGAACTCGAGGTAATGGCCTCAAATTGCGCCAGGGAAAATTTAGGTTAGATATTAGGAAGAACTTCTTTACTGAGAGAGTCATCAAGCATTGGAACGGTCTACCCAGGGAGGTGGTTGAGTCCCCATCTCTTGAGGTGTTTAAAAGACGGGTAGATGCAGTGCTTGAGGACATGGTCTAAGGGTAGACTTAGTGGCGGTAGGTTAATGGTTGGACCAGATGATCTTAGGGGTCATTTCCATCCTTAAAATTCTATGATTCTATGATTCTATGATTCAAGCCTCCTTCTGCAGTAGTATTTTTCACCTGGCACTTTAGCCTGAAAATCCTCAAAAAACTGAACAAAAAGTGTTAGATTTTGAGGTCTCCTAAACTCTAGTGGTGTCTCAGATTTGTGGAGAGAAATTCCTAGTTTTAGAACACATTTACTCCACTTTCACATCACAATCAGAAGTTGAAAGCTAGAAGGAAAGCCCACCATCTCCTGGCTTTGACAAATAGACCTCTCTAAATGAAAAAATTCCCTCTTTTGATCTTTAATAAAAGAAAAATGTTTAAATTTTACCTTTTCAAAATAAAGCTTCTCCTTCAATGAACTTGTTTGTAAAAAAAACCCTCCAAAACCCACCAAACCTTTTGTTTGCACTTAACATAGTTGAATGTTAAAAGCACAAAGAAGGTTTGCTTGAAAGAAGGAAGAACAAAACTGCACTTCTATTTCTGAGCTAAAGCAAGTGCTGTGTACAGCCATCATCATCGTCACTACAATGAACCAGACAGGTGCTAAACAGGAATTTCAGTCTTGTTGCTGGATTTGTTTAGAAATGGAACAGCATAACTAATTACAACAACAACTCTAGAAATCCGTTAGGAAAGTCTCCACTCTGCTTGCTCAGACTATCCCAGGCACATCAGGAACCCAAGCACGGATGCCATGGGAGCAAACCCAAGCAAGCTGCCCGTTGGGGTTGTGCCCATCTATGGAGAGCCAAAAAGCACTTGTTTAATTACAGTATAACTCACTTTTTTGCTGTTGTATATTTACACTGTTTAAATACTAAGAAAGTCTTAGGGCCAGAAACACAGGAGAATGAGGAGTTATTTTACTGTAAAAAAACACAGATTCTATTTCTGTTACATCACTCTGATTTTTATATAGCCCTTGTGACTGTACAATGTGATGTCTAGTATCTGTGGTGTTTACTCCAGGGAGAAGAGATAAATTGTTTAATAGTAGTAATGGAAGGTGTCAAGGGCTTACAAGAATAGAGGTTTTATTTTTACTTCAACACTGAAGTCAACTTTGTTTTCAGACTTCCTTAAGAAAAAAAAAACTGAATCTCCACTCCGCTGTAAAACCTACAAGTGTCTACTTTCTACTTTGTTTTTAAATATGTGTAATTAAATCATAGAAAAGTCAAATTTCAACAACATTTAAACCATTGCTAAGAATGAGTGGGAAAGCAAAGCTTCTTTTGTCAAAAAGCCAGAGCACAAAGTAAAGGGATAGAAAAAGGCTGGTGGGTCCAAAACTCCATTTAATTTTCAGAGGTTATATCTTTCTATTGACAAATACCTTAGTTGCTCCTTAATAACAAAAAAGAAAGAGCACAAAAGGAGAAAAATGGAAACTTGTAAGTCAGTATTTCTATAAGATGTGATTATGAAGTATCCAATCAAATGATGAAAGTGAAAAATTTTAATCAAATGACAGGTAACAAAATGAAACTGAAGTCATCTGCATATGTCACCTCATTTGATAATCCTTCAAAATCCAAGTCAACCCAGACCACTCAAGCGGTCCTAGGTAAGGCACGTGAAAACAGACAGAGAGATGAGCCACCTTCAGTAGCAGAGGGGCTTTTTTTCAGATAGAAGTGGCTACATTTGTGTTTGCTTTCTGAGACCAGGAGAAACCCAAATGACAACAATGCCTAAAAATCAAACCCATGCTCCCAACATTATTTTGTCACCAGGCTACCATGCTTTTAAGGCCATTGTATGTAGGAAGCAGGAAGAACAATGAAAACAAAGGCTTGCCTTTTAATTTAACACACATGAAACTCGTATACTTAACAACTTGTTTTTATCATTTAGCCCTTACAGATCTTCATGCAAGTGTTACAACCTTTCTCCCTCCAAAAAAGGAATACAGGCCTAAATAGTAGAAAAAATTATTTAACCACTCATTTCATATGAATATGATTCTATTCTATGATTATGATGTACAAACCACTCTGATCTGATTCGATCCTCAGACTGTAACTGGGATAGCACTACACAATTATACTCTGCTGGCAAAAGCAGAGTATACTAACAAATACATTATACAATTAAAGGTAATACCTCTCATAAAAATCTTCAAAGCTAATTATGAGAGTATATAAGGTGCCTATAACAAAGCTGTGAAAGAACTGTTCCCAAGGATGTGATGGTTTGAAACTAGAAAAGGGCAGATTTAGGTTGGATATCAGGAAAAAGTTCTTCAATATGAGGGTGGTAGATCACTGGTCCAGGTTGCCCAGAGAGCTGATGAAGGCCTCATCCCTGGAGACATTCAAGGTCAGGCTTGACAGGGCTCTGAGCAACCTGATTAGTAAAGATGTCCCTGCTCACTGCAGGGGGTTGGACTAGATGAGTTTTAAAGGTCCCTTCCAACCAAACACATTCTGTGATTCTATGACTCTATAAAGTTCAGTTGCATATGGCAATAAACCAAATTAAATTAGCTACAAGGTTGTGTGTGGAGCTATATGGAAACTGATCCACAAAGAGATACTGTTTTTTGAGAAAGCTCATTATTCTTTATACCATTACAGGTCAGTAATGAAGACCCAGAACATACTTAGTATGTAGCAATACTTATAGCTTACATCCAGCTGTTTTTCCAAAGAGAGTTATGGTTAACTACAAAAACAGAAAACAAAGTAAAATAACAGTGGTGGATTTCACCAAATGGGACTCTACTCCCCTTTTCCTCCCTCATTTATCTTTAAAACATACAGGATCAGAGTACTTACTTTAAGTAACCAAGTGAGCACAGAATCACGATAAGGAACAAATTTGTTCTTGTTCTTGCCAGCAGCTTGATCTGCCAGGGCAGAAATAACCAGCCCAAGAGTTGTGAGGGATCTGCACATAAAACACAAGCAGCCATGAACAAGTGTAAATACCCATAAGTCAAATGCATATTTAGACAGTGACTTTCTCTCCAAAAAAGACCTCAGAGGAAAACATTTCTTGTACAGTTTTGATAACTTTCTTTTCAGAAAAGTTCTGCTCCTTGTTTTCAGCCTTAATCACATCTTTACAATGCAATTATGTGGTAGGTGCAGAATCACAAGTGCAGAACAAACACCACAAATCATTTTCAACAGGCAGAGATCTCATTCAGATGTCAAAGAGTACTGTAAGTCAAAGAGAAGTAGAGAGAAGCAAAGAAGAAAACTGGCTACGAGAATTTCTATCAACTTTATCCTACTTGTGCTGTATTTAGCAGTCGTGGTTGTACTGATGAAAAAAGGAATAGAAATAATCAGAGTCCTACTTGTTAATGTTGCTGCCTTCTTTCAGCCTGTCTCCTGCAGCGCCAGTCTTGGTTGCCCTTTCACTCCCTGCTAAGTCCACCAGACTCAGCTTGCCCACCTTCTCACCTGAGGTCTGCAGAAAGAATCAGAGAACAGCTATGGTTAGTTCACTCAAATTAACTTAAGATAGTTTGTCATGTTTTCTAACAAGAATCAAGCTTCTTTTGTTGGTGTAGACTCTCTGCACTTCCTCCAACATTTCCGGAAGGGATCAGACTTGCACAGTGTCCTGCTCACACATTAGCTGCTGCTTTGGAAACAACAGGAGGATTTGAAGTGAAGTCAAACACACTAATATTTTCAAAACGTCTCTGAAATCTCCAGAGTAGAAATACACAGGACACATCTGTAAAATGTTAAACCAAGAAAAATGCAGAAGCAGTATAGGCCAAGGAGTCACAGAGACACACATGGGGTTTACAATCCCATCTTGGAAATACTCTGATAAAAATCTAAGATTTTATACCCTTTTTTCTGTTTTCAGAGACTAAAAATTAACATGGGAAGAAGCACGATATAATTTAAGAAAATTATTACTATTGCAAAGCTTCTTATATCCTTAACAGTCTGCTAGAAAGCAACCAAAAATATGCGAGTATTTAAACTGTGACACAGACTTTGTAACAAATCCTTTTATCTCTTCTGACCCAAAATGACATTCTGAAACCCTCCATGAATTGCATACGTCATTTTGAAAAGCTAAATGCCTCTGAGAACAGTTTGCTGGCATCATGCTCTTCTGTAGCATCTATGACTTTAGCATCTCAGTTGCAAATTGCTACATTCCCCTAAATGAACAGAACAATTAGGATCAATATGCTTTCAAAAAATGTTTACTCTGAGCCTCTAAAAATGTAGTGTGATCAGCAGACCAGACTGAAACATTGCATTTCCAGGACTGAAAAGATCAGCAGATGGGAAAACAGAGACTCTGGAAATCTGTTCCAGGAACTCACACAGCGGTCACTGGAAGATGCAGAAAAGACAGACAATCAGAATTCCCACTTTGCACCAGGGCTGACCATGACCACAAAAAATACATATGGTAAGTATGCAGCACAGTCACAGCAAAACCAGAAAGATAAATTATGGAAAATAAAAAAAATTTAGAATAATATGACTTTTGGTCGCAACAACCCCAGGCAACTTTATAGGCTTGGGCAGGAGTGGCTGGAGAGCAGCCTGGCGGAAAGGGACCTGGGGGTGTTGGTTGACAGCCACCTAAACATGAGCCAGCAGTGTGCCCAGGTGGCCAAGAGGGCCAATGGCATCCTGGCTTGTATCAGGAACGGTGTGGCCAGCAGGAGCAGGGAGGTAATAATCCCCCGTATTCTGCACTGGTGAGGCCTCACCTCGAGTATTGTGTTCAGTTTTGGGCCCCTCACTTCAAGAAGGATGTTGAGGTTCTGGAGCATGTCCAGAGAAGGGCAACGAGGATGGTGAAGGGTCTAGAGAACAGGCCTTACGAGGAGCGGCTGAGGGAGCTGGAGTTGTTTAGCTTGGGAAAGAGGAGACTGAGGGGAGACCTTATTGCTCTCTACAACTACCTGAAAGGAGGTTGCAGTGAGGTGGGGGTTGGTCTCTTCTCCCCAGTAACAGGCGACAGAACTCGAGGTAATGGCCTCAAGTTGCACCAGGGAAAATTTAGGCTGGATATTAGGAAGAACTTCTTTACTGAAAGAGTCATCAAGCACTGGAACAGTCTACCCAGGGAGGTGATTGAGTCCCCATCTCTTGAGATGTTTAAAAGACGGGTAGATGCAGTGCTTGAGGACATGGTCTAAGGGTAGACTTGGTGGCGGTAGGTTAATGGTTGGACCAGATGATCTTAGGGGTCATTTCCAGCCTAAAAAAATCTATGATTCTATGATTCTATGACTGACTTGAAGTACAAGGGGGAAAATAAAATCCAAATAAAGAACAAGGAAAACTTTTTGGACACAATTGCTTTACACTGTTTTCAATACTTAGGCACATACATGCCTTAGATTTGCTCCAAGTACACTCAAAATTTCTCTGAGGCTTTGAAGACATTAACAAATTGCGCAAGCACAGAATATATTGATAAAGTTTTAGTATGGGAGGTCGATTTCAATTTTAGTTTAGCCCATTTTCAGCAGTAGATTAAGTAATATTAACATAAATGTATTTGATGCACCCCTCCAAGGAACATTTATATACAAGGAAATTTAAAGAAAAATACTTTCACATTTAAATGCCTTTTAGACATCTAATATACATACATAAAATATTAATGTCGTACCATGTAAATTTTTCAATGAATATTTCTGTTTACAAAGTTGATTATTTATATATATTTGCATGAAATAACCCCTTGAAGGAGATTACTAGATATATACTCAGGTGTTCTTCTATTTCTGAACTACACATTTGTCCTGGTTTCAGCCAGGGTAGAGTTAATTCTCTTTCTAGCAGCCAGTGGAATGCCATGTTTTAGTCAGGGTAAGAGCAGCACTGATAACACCCCCACGTTTCTAGCTGCCAAGCAGTCAAGGACTTCTCCGTTCTTCATAACAAGAAGGTGGGGGGCACCCAGGAAGCTGGGAGTGGACACGGCCAGGACAGGTGACCCAAACCAGCCAAAGAGAGAATTCCATTTCAATCATGTCCTGCTCAGTATAAAGGGTGACCGGAGGGTGGGGGAGGAGGGCATGGCTTCAGGACATGAGGTTTTGGGTCGATCTGGTTCCAGGACAGCTCTGAGCTGTAAGGTCCAGGGTGTGCGGTTTGGTGAGAAATTATACCCTGTATGAGCATTTTCATATATTTTATTATGAAGTCCTATTACTGTTATCTTCCTACTGTCCCAGTGAACTATCCTTAAACCAACCCGTGAGGTTTTTCTTTGTCNGAGTGGACACGGCCAGGACAGGTGACCCAAACCAGCCAAAGAGAGAATTCCATTTCAATCATGTCCTGCTCAGTATAAAGGGTGACCGGAGGGTGGGGGAGGAGGGCATGGCTTCAGGACATGAGGTTTTGGGTCGATCTGGTTCCAGGACAGCTCTGAGCTGTAAGGTCCAGGGTGTGCGGTTTGGTGAGAAATTATACCCTGTATGAGCATTTTCATATATTTTATTATGAAGTCCTATTACTGTTATCTTCCTACTGTCCCAGTGAACTATCCTTAAACCAACCCGTGAGGTTTTTCTTTGTCTTTTGGTTTTCTTTTCTATCTTTTCACTTGCAGCATTTTAGAGAGAGCGGCTGTGTGGTGTTCAGCTCTCAGCTGGGGCGAAACAACAACATTGTACCTTTAGTTTCTGCTCTAAGTTTGCAGTATGCACTGTTGCTTAAAAATAAGTGTTTCTTTGGTTTAGATTCTAGGATTAGGAGATCCTTCCTGCACCTTCCAGTAGGTACACTGCAACCGGGGGGGGCCTGCATTTTTGTTTTCCATTCCAAAAAACACATTTCCACAAGGGCAGGAGACTGTAGCAAAACATCTCCCAACGTCTCTTCCACCCAACATTTCTAAGAGTCCGTGAAATACCTTAAGACATCCAAGCTTAAAGAATTTGGACCATGTAACTTGTTTTACTTACCCCTGATTGTACGTCATAGAGCGTGTGGGTGAGGATAATCTTAAAGACCGCATGGGAACGACTGCTCTCCTCATTCATGTTGGTTGCAGCCACCGTTCGAGATTTGTTGCCCTCAGACATCAAGGACTCGATGTCCTAGATACAATTTTCAAGGCCATAACATATCTGCATTCACATTATTTCAATTATCTACCTAAACAATCTCATTTTAGTATAAATACATCAAGTATTTTCCCACTGTTTATTCATAAAGCATGAGAAAAGAAAACATTGTGATCTCCCCTTTAAAGACTAGAAATTACACAATGTTGTGACATGCCTACTCATCCATCTCCTCTACCTAGACATTAAAGTATCAACAAAAATTATGCACCTGGCTGCATACAGCAATACTCAAAAGCAAAGAAGCAAGGAAGTGACGATTCATGTTTAAATACTGTAACATCTCAGCCTCAGCTGTCAAACACAGGTTCTTAAAATCTGTAATACTGACATAAGGCTCAAAGTTTTATAAAACAGAACTGTGCTGAGCAGGTCATTATGTTCCTCCTACATATAAAAGCTGTAAAGTCCTCTATGTTAAGTTATCCTATTTGAGTAGCTCCCCTGCTTAAGTGTTTTACAACAATCCTGTAAAACAGTTAAAACTTTAGAGTCTTGGGCTTTATTTTTATTTAAGCATCTTTCACTGGATGATGCTAAAAACAACCACAACCAAAACCAATAAAACGAAAGACCATCAGAGACCACTTTGACTCTGTATGTTGCATTACACAAAGCTGCTGGACAACATGCAAAGGAAAAGCAAGCAATGTGTTTTGTCTTAACAGACACCACCAGAGAGCTAAACAAATTCCTGGAGAGACTGCAATAGGAAGAGCTGCACCATTTTCATGTTCTCCTTCTAAGATGTCAGAATTACAGCCTGCACTAACTCATTCCTCCCACAGTATATCAATGTTTCTTAAAAATTAGGACGTTCTGCAAATGTACACATACACACTTGCTATCCTGCTACCTACAGCACTCCTGACAGACAAGTCTCATGCCACACTCTCATGTATTTGCCCTGTAAACAATCGTTAGTTTATATTTCCAGCATGCCTGTGTGCTGCTGGAAAGAGAAATTACAAGGCAGGACAGCCAAAAAGTGCCAAAGTGTAGTACTGAAAGCCTGTCTGCTAAATCATCATCCTGTAATTAACCACGGAACACAATTTCTCATGGATACAGCCTGCACTTAACTTTGGTAGGAAAGCTGATGCATTGATTAGTTGAATTACTTTCAGAATTCTTGAATAATACAGAATGAAAATGAGTTTCTGCTCCTAACTGTTCTCCCCAATGATCACAAAAATCCTACAGCTCTAAAAATCTGTGTTACTGCCACAACAATTAGGTGTAGCTTAATATTTTGTCCTACAAAAGCCTTTCATAAAATTGATCCTTACCTTGTAGCTAGCAACAGCTAGTTTGGATAGGCCATCTACGTAAGGACCATAAACACTGTGTTCTCTAACTTTTAATGACTGACGACTTCTGGTTGGAAAAGAAAAAGTTATTTGACTTAAGACAACATTTACAGAAAATCAATTTCTCACTGACAAATCTCAAACATGATGATCTTACAAATACCATAATAAAGCACAGAACAAGGAGTACAACACAAACAAAAAAGCCTTATATCAATACAGAAAATGCTGACACATTTTTGTCATTTCATAGCATTATAGTGAGTTTACTCCAAGCTTTCAGTCCCACTACTTTATTTTGATTTCAAACAAACTGGGATCAGGAAGAAGCAAAAGCCATCCTATGCAAATGCCTTCGATGGGATCCATTCAGACAAAATGGTTATGAGAAGGACAATATTATTACAGTGTTGTTGACACACACATTACTTACCCTTTTGGGTCAAGAAGATCTCTGACTTTCTCATTGTATATCTCCATGTAGGATACTTCCACTTTGAAACTCTGCTCTTCATTTTCCTCTTTCTGTGCTCTTTCAAAGAGCCCACTGCAAAGTCTAGGGATTAATCCAGGCTGATCAGCAGTACCCATCATTGAGTATGATTTTCCAGACCCTGTGTGATTGAATCTATGATTAGTGAACATGCAACAAAGTATCTTACGTTGTGGAACATGGAAAGGAAACAGAAGAGATTAAAAAAATGCATTTCACTGAAAGATATTTGTGTGGTTTTCTATTTCAAAGTAACCAAAACATGATTTAACTAAAGATTATTTAATTAAAAGCAAAACAAGAAATTTGGTTCAAACTGATAGAGAAGCCTTTTTCAGGTAGGTACAGTCACGCTGCAGAAGACAACCCACTAGCACTCATGTACATGTCACAATGAGAAAAATCAGTTACACAAGCATACTAATTTTTGCACGCTGCATTTAAAATAATCATTAAAGATTATTCCAGCTGAAGAAGCAGAAAATATGAGTGATGCACTGAACTTAAGTACCATCAAGATAATTCCAAAGTTTATAATCTAAGGTGTGAGAAATAAGGGTAGCCAGCAGCAAAATCTTATTTCTCATCCTGCCCAGCTCACATCTAGTGTTACAAAAGAGAAAAACATTTCTTATCTACGTTACAAGTCATTTCTCCTGAAACAATGCTACAACATCCATGAAGAGTCTCTGGTCAAAACGTAATACCTTTTGCATCAACCATTATTTTTTGCTTATGCCCAGAAGGGACCTACCAGTTTGGCCATAGGCAAAGATGCAAGCATTATAGCCTTCAAAGGCATTCTGAAGAATATTCTCTCCAAGGCACTTGAAAACAACATCTTGACCTAGGAAATAAAACACCACACTGTAGCAATGCAACAGATTCCACTGCCCCACTTTGATCTGGGTCCGTCAGTAACAACATAAATCTGCTGTTACTGCCCAAATAACAGACTTGGCATCCAATATGTGCTCCCTTACAAAAGCAAAGACCATCAGGGAGTAGATGTGCTCCAGATGGATGCTGCTGTAAAAACCAGAAGCTGTGATAATCATACATCTACCTGTAATGCACTAAACCAATATCCTATCCATGGTCACACTCTGAAGTTTTATCAGCAGAAAATCTATCAACTGCAGAATTTGATCCATTGGTGAATGGCACCACCCCAAAATACACTCAACCTGTATATTGTAACAGCTGTCAATTGATTTTAATATAAGGCAATTAGTAGGGCACTAATTGATCTTAGTGTATAAGCTACTAAATACACAAGGAAACTTTTGCAGAGAAGGAACTGCCATTATGTGGGAGATACCATTGTAAAAGATACACATTAGCAAACTGTAGTGTATTTTGTAATTGAACTATATCTCTAGGAACAGTTTTTTGTCTCCTTTTCCAAGCAGAGGAAGAAAAGACACTGTGGTGCTGAAGCATGTCTGCAGAAGGTCCACAAGGCTGGTGGGGGGAATGGAGGATAAGTATGTCTGGAGAAGGTCCACAAGGCTGGTGGGGGTACTGGAGGATAGATGTTACGAGGAACAGCTGAAGGAACTGGGTTGTTCAGTCTGAAGAAGAGGAAGCTCAGGGGAGACCTAATTGTTCTGTAACTACCTGAAAGGAGGTTGTGGGGAGGAAGGGTCTGACCTTTTTTCCCTATTGAGGGGTGATAGAACAAGAGGAAATGTCACCAAGTTTCATCAGGGGAGGTTTAGATTGAATATTAGGAAAAACTTCTTCCCAGAGAGGGTTGTCAGGCATTGGAATGGGCTCCCCAGGAAGGTGGTGGAGTCTCCATCCCTGGAGGTGTTTAAAAGACGATTAGTGTGGTGCTGAGGGACATGGTTTAGTGGTGGTTGGCAGGTTAGGGTGATGGTTGGACTTGTTGATCTAAAGGGTCCATTTCAACTAAATCAGTTCTTTGATTCTAAATATTTAATATATTTAGGTATTATCTATTTAAACATAACCTCTTTTTTTTCCAGAATGTCTTTTATAAGCAGGGGAACTGAAGTTTGAAAACGACATGGCAGAACATCATGGACTGAGAAGTCCTCTCAAATATATTAGTGCTCCTGAAAGCTTTTCCTTTCTATCACTGAGTGCTGTTCCTATCTTTACATCCAGGCCCATTCAGAACTTTATATGTGCAGAATTAACATTCAGAATTACTAATAGTTGTGCCTCACTAAGCGCAGTGCAATGGTTTTGGACCAAACACTTCCAACATATAACAGACCATAACATAAGTGACATAGGCACCTTCATTATCTTGACAAATAAAAAAATTTCCTACCCGTGTAATTTGTATGGCTGAAAGTGCCATGTTTTTCTCAGTTCCTCACTAAATTACCATTCATTAGTTTTCTGTTAAAAGGAACTAAATCCTAGAAGCAGATTCAGCTTCTTTTTCTTGTGTTTTTTTTTAAATAAACATAAACAAGTGTAACTGATTCCCAGTTTTAAAAGATAACAAGTATGAAAGGATGAATGGCAAGAGTGGTAGGTCCAAATATATTTCCTATTTTACCACAGCTATTTGCCAAAATGTGTCATAATAATACATAGAAAATTTTAAATTAAATATTATACACATTCTCACCAGACCATAATACAGGGGAAGGCACTTCGTGCCATATGGTCTGTACCTTTCAGCCAAAACTTTTCATTAGCTCACTCACACTCGGAGACAGCAAACATCAAGCTACAGTAAATATTACCTGCATATTTTTCTTTGACTGATTCATCCATGGACCAAAAGCAGTGATCATAGGCAAACACCTGTAGGAAAATAACCAGGAGGAGATCTTATAGAACCTATTGCCAAATCAAACACGTTATCCAGATTCTGACTGCTATGTTATGTTGTTGAACACATTACTCCTTGGGGTCATTCTGAATATGTAACATGCCTTCCCACATAATAACTTACTTTCTGTTAGTCTGAAGCCTAAATAAACACCTCATTGCCCTATATGCAAGCCTTGTCTTTACTTTTACCACTTTGTTTCTGTATGAATCGTGTCCTATGCTCTCCAAAAGCTCTTCATGTGGCAACCAAGTGAAAGACAAGGAGCTGCCCTTATCTTCCTTTAAACCCATCCTTGCAATTTGTTTTTCACAAGACTTTCTATTTTGCAAACCGACAGATGTCCCCTGGCTGTTTCTGCCTTCCATCTCCCTGCATCTCCTGTCTGCATAAATTAAAAACGTGCCTTAGGTAGAAGCCTCTTTCCATAGAAGAGGAGTATGTATTTACGGACTGCTGACAAACAGTATATAAGCAGTCATCACCAAAATGCAATACTTGTAAAGAACAATATGGAGTAAATCAGTTTTCTCACAGGAAGAGAAGCACTATAATAATTTTTAAATAGAAATTTAAGTTTTGTGGTAAATCCATTGGACCTTTCACTGTAAAGGATGACCCCCAATAAGAGACTGTGTATTTAGGGACAGACATTTCAAAAACAACTCCCCTGGGTGTGATTCACAAGAAAAAATAAAAGTCAGGGTAATATCTGACCTACATTTACTGGCAAAATTTTCTCTGTAGGGCATAGGAAAAGAGAAGTGCAATGTGTTGCTCTTTGGCTGTTTATTTCTCCTCTAAGCATAACAAAGGCTGCTCTTTCCCCTTCAGATGGTCTGTACCACTACACAGCTGACGTTTGCATCACTCCAGATCACGTTGGCAGAGCAAGTGTACCATGTCAGCATCTCACATCCACTTCCTCAACCCTCATTCCATTATTTCAGAAAATTTCACTTTATCTGTTAACACATTTACATCTTCCATTTTAGTGAAGCAGCAACAAAGCAAATCTTCAAGTATTTAAATGAAAATAATTTGAAAGATTATGCAAGAGTTAAACATTCATACTACCAACACATCCAAACTTATTACCTACATTTATGAAAATGCTTAACACAGCAAAATCCTTGGAATTTAAATAACTCCTCTTCAAAAATACATTGGGTTTTTTCCCTGTACTATTTTGATGTTCCAGCATCAAGAGATAGAAGTGCTTATTTTACATCCTCTAATTGAGGAAACAACAGCCGGTTTATTAAAGTCTTTCGGTTCTTTGAAATCATTACACAATTAAGCATGTAATTACAACATCCCACACCTCTGGAGCATTAAATAAAACATCATTGGTTATATGACCACATCAATAAAGCTGAATCCTGACATGCTAGGGATAGCTGCATACCAAATAGAGTCTTGGGATTGTAAACTGTAACAGCAGCATGAGTTTGCTTTAACAGAGATACCAGAAAAGGCTTTAAAAACCCCACAAATAACAAGTACTCTTCCATTCACAGGCTGCAATGCTGAGTATGGATGTTCTCATCTGTTCCTGTGACTCATTTTTTGGCACAGGCTGTACAGTGCTCTTCTGTAGCAAGGAGATGCTTCAAGTTTCCTTCTCAACAGCTGATCAACTACAGAACTGTCTTTTGAAATGCTTTTAATATCTGGATAACCAAAGACTGAATAAGTGACACAACAATTTTCACGGACTGATTTAATGCGCGGTAAAAGTTCTTACCTTTGGTTGGGCCCTACTGTTCCTCGAAGCATCGGGAGCAGAAAGGGTTTGGTACAGGGTCAGGAAAAAGAAAAAGGAAAACAAAAGAAAAACAGGCTGTTAGTTGTAGTGATTTCAGTTTCATTATTTCATCAGTACCTCATTGCTGGAATGCTGCATTTAAAAAGTTTATTTCTCAGATCACTCCTTGATTACAGATCCCGGGTCATTTTATAAACCAATGCTTATCTTTTTCAAGAGTAAGATCTGAGATGCTGCTCTAGAAAAGTTGATTTTAAATTCAAAGCCACATTTTTTTCTCATGCTGACACCACCTTTTCCTCATTCTCTCCCCCGTTATTTTTTTTTACTCGTGACACAGCTTTCTTTGTCTTTGTGGGTGTCACCGTATCTTAAAAAGAAAGACAGCCAAGCAACACAAAAATTTCCAAAACCACTTGAATAGAAACTTCAGGAGCGTTATTCAAGAGGAAATTTCAGAGTCCAACCCTTGGACTCGCCCAACTCCACTCTCCTGTGGTTGCTGGGACAGCAGAGCAAACATTTGTTTCCCTAAAGAATAAGCTGAAAAGAGCAAATCCTTTAGGTTGTGCATAAGTTTCAAGTTTGTTTTGTTTTTATTTGTTGGGTGGGGTATTTTTAAGAAACAAGTACAAAATTACTGGAGTGACTGTAAGATGCCAGTACAGGTCCAGTCAATTCCCCAACAGCAGGTTACGCCACCTCCCCACATAGAGAAGACTGGAGAAATGCAGCACAGAGCAATGAAGAACAGATACTCTCCTTGTCCTGGACCTTCAAATGACATTGGGAAGCTCTCCATATCAGTGCCAAGCATCACTGACTGCTTTTGACCAGAGTAAGAGAAAGACGTGGGAGCCATATACAATTACTTTCAGAGTTTCTGCTGCTCATTTGGGTTGAGAAGTGAGTTCAAAACCAGGAATTTCTCAGCATTGCCTCTCAGAAATAATTATTTATTAAGCACCCCCACCACCTCTCTTTACTCAGGCCTGGATGTACCATGCGTATCTGTTTGATGTAAAAGGAACGACAGTGACTTTGGACAGCAATCAGTGTGCCTGGTTATGCAGAATGAGGATTTAAATTGAGATTAACGTGACAGCCATATCACACAGTAAGCATATTCAAGTAAGCAATGATGCCATGAACACTTTGCCCAGAAGCTCTCCCAAAGTCCTCAGCAGCACGCTCTGAGCAGACTCCCACCTGTCCCTGTTGCTCCTGGATCGGTCATGGATATGGAGGTGCACTGGGGGCATTTCCTTGACCAGGGCTTTGATTCACATACAGAAGACACCAGAGAGCTGGCCTAGATTGCTCTGAGATGCAAGAGCATTTTGTTGGCTTTCTGGGCTCCAAAATGCTAGTGGAGCATTTTGCTGAAGGGCTTCACTGGAAACTGCCAATTGGCTGTTAGGGGCGTTTCTGCTTATGATGCAAGCTCACTTCTGTTCCTACAAGAGGATCCTACTCATGGTAAAATAAAGACAATAGTAAGCCTGGAGTTTGAGTTCAACATATAAAGATGTGCTGCTGCTTTTCAATTAATCCTTCTCTCATGCTTATATCCCCCAGCCCAGTTCCAAGGCAGGACTATATTGCAACAATGCAGCTTATTTCTAGCCCTCAGTAAAACACGCATTATCGAGTATTTGGATTAAAGCCACGATAAGGATATAATCTCAGAAGTTGTATCAGATATACAATTTGAAGAGGATGAATTCTACTAGGCTATGTAAATCGTTAAGTTTAGTTCATATGAAAGGTCTTGCAGTATGTATTGCGTTTTGCAAAGAGCTGCACAAGCACACAAACTCATGGCTCACCTGCACCCCCACTTAATCCAAAGGCACACAAATGGAAGCCCTACATCCCAGAAACCCAGTGTACAGCTTTTATGACACAGATACCTAGTCACAGCTTGTTCCATGTAATTTGGACCACAGATTCACAGAATGGTCTAGGTTGGAAGGGACCCCAAGGGTCATCGAGTTCCACCCCACCCTGCCACAGGGCAGGGTCACCAACCTCCAGGCCTGCAGCTAGACAAGGTTGCCCAGGGCCCCATCCAACCTGGCCTTGAACACCTCCAGGGCTGGGGCATCCACCACCTCTCTGGGCAGCCTGTGCCAGCACATCACACTCTCTCCATAAATAACTTCCCCCAATATCTAACCTAAATCTTTCCTCCTCCAGCTTCAATCCATTCCCCCTTGTCCTACCACTCTCTACTCTTGTGAAAATCTGATTCCCTCCTGTCTATACGCTCTATACTTAAAAGTACTGGAAGGCTGCAATGAGCACCCATCCCCAGTCCCTGCAGCCTTTTCTTCTCCAGGCTGAACAAGCCCAGCTCCCTCAGCCTGTCCTCATAGGGGGGTGCTCCAGCCCCCGGTCACCTTCATGGCCTCATCTGAACCCTCTCCAACAACTCCACATCTTGAATCGGGGACCCCAGCTGTGGACACAGTACTCCAGATGGAGCCTCATGAAG
>VXBZ01002578.1:51347-87284 GCA_013399135.1 Heliornis fulica | reverse complement strand
CATTGACCACCACCCTTTGTTTGCATCCTTTCAACCAATTCTTCTCCACTGGATGGTCCATCCATCAAATCCACATCTCTCCAATTTAGAGATAAGGATGTGGTGGGGGACCATGTCAAAGGCCTTGCACAAGTTGCTTTCCCTTTATCCACCGATGCTGTCACTCCACCACAGAAGGTCACTAGATTGGTGAGGAACGATCTTCCCTTGGTGAAGCTGTGCTGGCTGTCCCAGACCATGCACTCATACCTCATATGCTCTAACATGTTGTCCAGGAGGATCTGTTCCATGACCTTCCCAGGCACAGAGGTGAGGCTGACTGGCCTGTAGTTCCTTGGGTCCTCCTTGCTCTCTTTCTCATAAATAGAAGTGATGTGACCCTTTTTCCAGTCCCCGGGGACCTGCCCAACCGCCATGACTTTTCAAATATGATGGAGAGCAGCTTGGCAACCACATCAGCCAGCTCCTTCAGGACCCTGTGTGATATATGTCATCCAGTCCCGTAAGACTGAGAATAAATGGGGCACAAAAGTCCCTAAGGAGAGCACTGAGGGAGCATGCTGTGTGCTGTGCACATACTATCCCATTCATGCTGCAGCTGTGCGCTCAATAGCTGGGCCCAGAAACCCAGGAAAAGATTTCAAGCTTGATGCAAAATCCCATGGGAAATGAAGAGACACAGCACCCACAGCAGCTTGGTTAGCTACAAACACAGATGGGAAGTGCTGGGTGTTTCGAGGAGGCTCCATGCCTAAGTACGGTCCATCCTATAGGTGATGAAGGGTGCTGCCATGCAGCAGCATCCCCTACAGAGCAGGGAAGCATCTCCTACAACAAAACATGGATGGCAGCCACATATGCAAGGAACATTTCCTATGGTTATCAAAAAAACAACCCCGAGGATGCTAATACTGGCAACTTGAAATTGTAACAAAAAGTAAAGAATCATGAGTAGTTCTGAAGCAGAAGAGACACACCCACATCCAAACCAGTGTCTACCAGGCAGAGAGGGAAGAGGAGCACGGGAAATGATCCTTGCAGGGAAATGATCCTTGCAGGACTCAAAGCACCCATCCAGCTGATAGCCAATATTTCCCATCATCTCAAATGTAGCAGAAACATCCAGGACAGGAAGGGAAAGCTTATCTTGTAGCTACTGAAGGATGTTGGTGAGATGTTTTCAGCCGCGTATTTCCACTTGAATCCAGACTGACAGGACTTTCCTTCCCCTACTCCCTCTGCTATTTTATCTTTTTTTCAACTCAACATCCAACAGAAATAAGGGGAATGCAGTGATGTATCCAGGGTTTCTAAAATTATAAAAGGAAAAAAAATACACTAAAACAGCTGCTTATATTTATTACTGCTTTATTTGTTGCAGCCAAGTGAATATACATGTTGTTTTGAGAGCAAATGAATACATGCAGGTCTGAGTAATCCGTTTTTATTTAAACTACTTCCTAAATGGTATAAGCTTCTCATTCAGGACACTTTCCTATAAAAATGCTGGTGGTTTTGCAGATCCCAGGCACAATTTATAAACCAGATCTAAACAGAGCTGTTACCAGCTGAGACCATCAGTATATGCCCAATGCCACTACTGCTTCTGGTTGTTTATTGTTTTAAACAATAGAATCTCCAAAAATTACATCATATATTCAAGCACAATAAACTAGTCTGTTCACCAACGGTTCTAAGCACTATGTTGATAACATCTCAGATGAGTTTTTACTCTGGAATTCCAGGTTCAAAAGCAGAAGGTAGAGCGACCTTAAATATATTTGAGATTTTACAAATCTCATGGGCAAAACACCACAGCAAACAAGCAAATGTGAAACGTTACTGGGAAGAGATGTGGATAGCTCAGCCCTTATCTATTCTTTTCGACTGACCCAACAGCCCCGAGATAGCAGCCAGCTGGCAAATCAGCACATGCTCCAAATCAGTCACAGCACATCCTGCTTCTTGCCTAGATCTGAAATGGGCAGATGGGGCAAATGGGAGGAGAAGACAGGAGGTGGCAAGCCAGAAAGAACAGAAAAGAGGCACAGAGGCTGTAGGGTGTAATCTAACAGGCAAGGGTTTACTTTTTCTTTTCTTGGTCTTTAAAAAAAAATTAAATTTTCTATGCCAAACAGTGACGGCAGCAACATCCAACCTACAAATTTGGCTGACAGGGCTTAGTGACATATGGCTACACTGGATTTACGGAACTGAAACATTTAACCATTTTCTGAAGCTTCTGGAAGAGCAAAATATAGGAAGAATTTTCAGGTTTAAAAAATTGGGCAAAAGGACTGATTCCAACAATAACAATAAGATAGTCTTGGCATATCTCCAGAAATTCTTATTGCTTTCGACTTTCAATCTTCCCTAACCACCACAAAAACAAGCGTATCAAATTACAATGCACTTAGTGCTATTTTATGCCCTTCAGCGGGAACTGCTCAGCATAAACTCTAGAAAGTAGCTAAAGAGCCAATTAGAAAATCATACTGATAGAGAAAATCTACTCGGAGCTTAACAGCAGAAAGGTGTCTGTCTCCCAAAGATCACTCTGTAAGAGTCTTCACGCTTCCGGCTCAGATTGCCTGAAATCAATTTGTATTCCCATTTTATTAAACCTGAAGTTGGCATCATGCATCATAGCGGTTCATCCTTTGGATGCAGAATGATGCCGCTTTGTTGCAAGTTCTGATACTTCTTAAATCTAGTACCAGGTAAACTGTTCATGTCCTCATTCACAGCCCCTGCTGTGACAAGCACAGGTAGGATGGCAGCTCCACACTTCTGAGCCCACCTGGTAGAGAAATGCTATAGATATATTGATGTCTGCATTAGTCTGTGCTGTAGAACAGGTTTATTGTATGTGGTTTTGTACACCTATACAGACACATACATGCCTGCAGTCCTGCTCGGTACAAGGGGAAAACAGACCTGAGGAAAATCACTTGGGGACAGACGTAGAATCATAGAATATATTGGGTTGTAAGGGATCTTCAAAGGCCATCTAGTTTCAAGCCTCCCGCCACAGGCAATGACACCTTCACTAGACCAGGTTGCCCAAAGCCCCATCCATCCTGGCCTTGAACACCTCCATGGATGGGGCTTCCACAACCTTTCTGGGCAACTTGTGCCAGGGACCCACCACCCTCAGAGTAAAGAATTTCTTCCTAACATCTAATCTAAACATAACTGAAAGACAGCAGTGTGACAATTGGTAAGCAAGAGTAAAATTAATTGATAACCTGTTTCCTCTCTGCATATCAGACATACAACTTGCAACACATTTTGCTGCTGCTAGGCATACAATGAGAGGAAATGCCAAGTAAATCAAGTTTGATCACTTTAGGCTTCTCTATCCTACAACAGAAATCCAGTTTCCCGGAGTATTTCAGAAAGTGAAGTGTTTAAGGTCACTGGGTTTAACAGTTTATAAATAGACTTTACCTATTTCTAATATTTTTTTTACATGCAGAACAAGTTGCGTCAAAATGGTAAATCTTACTAGCCTCCAATTTCAGGATGATATCCTCCTACTAATACTCTTTTTACAGTCTCAATTTTACCTCCATAGCAATACTGAGCTCTTTGGGTGAAAACTGAGCTGTCCTATAGGAGCAAAAGATTTTCTGCAAACAGAAACGGTCTCCTTAGAACAAAATCCCCAAATACGTCAAAGAAAATGTAGAAGAGCAGACACAGTTCAAAGCCTAAACTTGCACAGCTAAAAGGAACAAAAGTAATCACTGTTACTTGGAAAATTCCTCCAGTGCTCCAAGGCATTCCAGGCATAGTTGGCGGTTACAGTTTCTAACGACAAACTAATTTTTACCATCTCACTCAAAAGAGAAAAAAAAAAAAGGCCCCCCAAAAAAATCCAGAATTAAAGCTGAAGACCAGCTTTGTGGGTCTGGATTTTTTTTCCAGTTGCTGCTAAATTTTCTGTATAGTTTAGTCTGAGTACAATAATCTGCTTAGTCCCAACCACATTCAAGTGGTGCACGCATCCTATAAAACCTTGTGTTATGACAAGGGGATTACAACTTTATCCTTTTGTTTGTAAACACTTAGATGTGGGGATACTATTGTGCTCAAGAGAATGTTTGGTGAACAGCCAGTACCCAAAACTTTCAATTACTATTGTGAGTGTCAATATATTTTAATAGAGCCTGATGTAGATACCATTTCATAACCATGGGAGGGAGAGAAAAAAGCCCTCGTACAATTTGGCAGTCTGTTACCTCCACTGATCTCAGATGGAAACAGGACAGTCCTAGCATTGGGATTTGGCAGAAAACCTATTCTGCCTTTGGGAGAACTGCACAACAAGCTTAAGTCAAACACAACCTCCAGCCAGCCAAGGAGCAGCGTGATGAGCTAGCTAACAGAGGCAGAGCATGAAGCATGTACATGGACCTTCTAGTGGCCTTCCAGTACCTGAAAGGTGCTTATAAGATAGCTGGAGAAGAACTGTTCCCAAGCGCGTGGAGCAATAGGATGAGGGGGAGTGGTTTTACTAGAAATGGGGAGATTTGGGTTGGATATTAGGAAGAAATTCTTCACTCTGAGGGTGGTGAGGCCCTAGCACAGGTTGCCCTGATAGTGAAGGCTCCATCCCTGAAGGTGTTCAAGGCCAGGTTGGATGGGGCTTTGGGCAACCTGGTCTAGTGAAGGTGTCGTTGCCCGTGGCAGAAGGTTGGAACTAGATGATGTGAGGTCCCTTACAACCCAACACATTCTATGATTCTATGTCCCCATATGAGTATAGGTGTACAGAAACACAATAATCTTGTTCTACAACACTGACTAATGTAGGCAGCAATGCACACATAATTCTTGTCTGATACAGCATTACAGACAATTTATATATTTATAAACCTTTATACAGGATTAATCCTACAAGGAAATACAGTACACAGGGTTTATACTAAAAGCAGCCCTTAAAACACCCACACAAGTTTATAGGATGACTCTAAAGTTAGAGAACATAAAAGCAGAGCTGCATTGCAGGTTACCAAATCATTGGAAAGTGGTTTAGAGAAAAATCTCTATGCCTGGTAAAACAGCTAGTGGATAACTGTAGAAAACCCTTTGGGATGCGGACATAACTCCACGATGTAAAGTATTTTCAGTACCAGTATTTTACACAAGAGGGGAAGCACTCCACGTTTTCACAAGGCATCTTTTCCAGTGGCACAAGTGAGTCTGCACAAACCGCAGTATGAGATTAACTCTGCCATTAGAATTAGTTCATCACACTTATATCAGAAAAAAAAAAACCAAACAAAGCCCTCATTGGTATGGCCACATGAAGAGTAAAACAAACTCAGCAGATCAGAGGCTGACTTCCTACTCTGAATTCCTCAGGACTGTCACCAGAGCTACCCCAAATGTTATGGCATCGAGTAGCTGATTCTGTACTCCCGCAATAAAACCTCAGAAAGTCCTCTTGGCTGTGATACTAGACTCTGATACCTGTGTCTCCTTACTAAACTACTGTCTGAAAACAGACACATGCAGACCTTTCCACTCCAAAGCAAGGGTTCGGTTTGGCGTTTTTGGTTTGTTTTTAAAAAAAGTTTGCCTTTGCAATTGGATGACTTCCAGCCTGACCCCTTCCCTCTCCCCAAGCCACAAGCTCTTGGATTCATTCAAGGTTTTGTTCATGCTACGAAACCTACACAGATTCACAGAATGTCAGGAGTTGGAAAGGACCTTGAAAGTTCATCTAGTCCTACCCCCCTGCCCGAACAGGATCACCCAGATTAAATCACACTGGAATTCGCTATTAATGCAGACACTGTGTTATGAAGCTCCAATTTCAGAACAGATACCAGTCTGATTTTAAGGTTTTTTTGAGAAGAGGTTGACAATTCATCCTGCAACATAAAGTGCAATTGTCTGAAGCCAAGGTAAACTGCAGAGAAAGAACAACTGTGTTTTGACCTTAATTTCAGCTTCTTCATAGTAAGATTTAAAGATGCTTATTTGAAAATGGAGCATTTTCCTACATTTCTTTCCTAGGTGGCAGGTGGGATTTAGGAGAGCTCAAGAATACAACTATGAACAATTAAATTCTTTATCCGCAGCTTTCTTCAACTCTGAGATTAAATACACCAAGAATATTGACAAAACAATGAGGAAATTATTTCAAGCACAAAGAGAATTTCCACCACAGATACAGGTTTTTTTTTCTTTGTGAGGCTGCTCCAAAATCCAGTAGCCATGCCCTACCTCTAACAGTTTTCTTCCTAAGAAAGGGGCTCTAAATTCACTCTATGCGTTTGTGTGTACATTTACGGCACAGCTACCAGGTCAGGGAACCTGTCACTATGTCTCCTGGGGAAAAAAAAATAATAAAAAATTACAATTTCAAATTGACTTTTTTGTGTGTCTGTATTCAGCCAGCTGGTCTACAGCAATATTTCTGAAATACCTGCCTCACTCTTCTCACTTCAAAATGATCTCGAGGCTTATCACAATCCCTTTGTGGAAGTTGGTTTTTTTCTTACAGATTCAGCAAAAGGGTAAAAATTAGGAGCAAGCCAAGCCAGTACCTCCCCCACCGAGAGAAACTGCACCAAGCAACCTCCCCTCATGCTCACCTCCCTCATGCGGGATTTGAGAACAGTCAAAACGCCTTCACAGCAGCAAGAAAAACATGCTGACATCCACAGCCAGGGAAGGGTCCTGGCAGCTAGAAGTAGAAAATAAAGGTGGGAAGGGGAGTGAGGAGAGAGAAAACTCATTTCTGCACACCAAGAAACAAGAACAACATCCATTAAAAGGTAATAAAAGGAGGAAGAACTCCTCCAGTTCCACCAAGCCCAGTATTTTCTCCTTTTGTTGATCAGCCAACTGCATCACCCAATTCATATAGTCATTAGACCAGTTTGAGTTTGTCTTCCCTGAAAACACAAATACATCATTCAGAATCATTTTGCAAGAGTTGATATTTTCTCCACAGACTCGGTTAATACTTACACACACATACACAAGTGTGCGCACCCAATATCCTTTGATGATAAAAAAAGAATTTACTTCAGGACGTCTCTGCTTCAAACAAGGAAGAGAAAAAGAGAACAGTCCATGATAAAGAGCAAGGTCATTGAAGGAGCTTGAAAGGATCTGCCAACTTAGATGCCCTAAGTCTCTGGAGCAGCCTACAAGCTCTTCACCTTCATATTAAGCAGGCAATCACTGCAAGTTCTAGAAATCATAGAATCATGGAATTGTCTTGGTTGGAAGGGACCCTTTAGATCATTGAGTCCAACAATCACCCTAACCTGCTATCCACCAGTAAACCATGTCCCTCAGCACCACATCTAACTGTCTCTTAAATACCTTCAGGGATGGAGACTCCAACACCTCCCTGGGCAGTCTGTTCCCATGCCTACTCTAAGGTCATGCCCCTCAACCCAGGGAAACAAATGACTCATCAAGAGCATTCAGAAAATTTTGTTGACATTTTCTATTTCTTTTAAATATGCACTAACTCCCTCTACTCAAGTTGTGTAGAAGAATTGCCTCTCCTATGCTTAAGTGTCTCCGAGTACTTACTAATTCCCCACCTACTTTCCTTCCCCTGAATTACTTCAGCTATGAAGAAGCTCTACAACACCTGTTACTATACATTTTCTTCACAGGCCACATCCCCAAAGAACTTGGAGCCATTTATGTCATGATTGTCCACAATTTGTGTTAGATAATCACAAAGACAGCAACTCAAGAGGCACATTCCAGCTTGGTGGCCTAAAGAATAAGTCAAACTACCTCTTTCCCCTTGTTTTCTGTATCCTGAACTCTGCCTTGTCTCCAACTGAAGAGTGACATCCTCTCTTTGGGAAGGGTGATACCTGTTTGAAGAGAAGCATGGATTCAGTCCTACAACTTCTCTAGCAAGTCCACCAGCCACTAAGCAAGTAGGTAATGGTTGAAATGGCTGCAGTTCAAAAAAGAACGTTGCAGTGGCCACATTTAAGAAATTAACCTTAATGGTGTGCTTTGTATATTCACAGTGTATTTACAAAGTCAGGAATTTCCTTGCATATAGTGCCCAGTTACCCAGAAGTTTAGCATGGTCTTGCATCCTCGATTCTGTAACCATCTGAACCTTCCTTACTTCAGCACACAGAAATTTCATAATCACCGTGAAGCCAGAGGTTGTTGCACAGTATCTATGTACTCCCAACTCAAACCTCCAAGGGGCCTGGCAGGTGGAAGAACAGCACATCCAAACCACTCTAAGAATCAAAGGAATCAAAGAACAGCAGCTTGTCAAGACACAGACATCTCAAAAAGAGCACTTCAAAAAATCTTGACATATATTAGAAGCCTCAAACATCCAGCTGTAGTAAAAATAGAGTTTGATATTTCTCAAAAAAGAAAAATGTTGTCATATTGTTTTTGACTCTTTCCAAGAGTACAGACAACCCACATACCTTCCCTCCATGATCACCTCTTCCAATACTTTCTATATTGCTCCAACCCATTCTAGCAAACTTGACTGAGAACATGAAGGTAAGAAAGCAGGCAGCAATCAATATCCACTTTGACATTTCCCATAAGCTCAATGTCAACAGAAATTTGACACATTTTGGCAAACACTGATATATTACTTTTTCTCCACAAAGACGTCAAGCCTTTCCACCCAGCACTCCATGCAAATTCACTCAAACAGTGCAGCAATCCAAGATTATAGTTCTGCTGTGAACCATGTAAAGAAGGCATTGCTTTCCTCACGAACTCATATCCCCACCGTAGAAAGCAAGAATTACTTTCTGAAAAAAAAAGTTATAATTTTTCCAAACTATAATGAGCTCTCAGGACCAAAATCTTACTACTGGAGTACCTGGCATGAGGAAATAAATAAAATCTTTGTCCCAAATAAACGAAGACTGGAAAGAATCATTGAGACAAGCAACCTATATCGTTCCATAGCCTGACTACTGCTTTTCAGGGTAACATTTTTGCTCCAAGCTGCTCTTCTGCCTGACCTAGAAAATAAATCCTTATTCTCAGTGTACCATTCAAATTAGCTGTTCTTTTCCCAGCACGAGGATGGGACATAAGCTATAATTGACCTGTCGGCTGAGAAGCAAATGGAAAATACAGCACATTATGAAAATTATGGGCAAGTCTTCACCATGACAGCTCGGCCCCCATGTCCCATCTATGCCCTACTAATGGCTTCAGACTGCTGGGAAAAAAAAAAAAAAAAGAAAGGAAAAAAAAAAAAAAGAGAGAGTCATAACGCCCTAGGCAGAATTAAATATCTGCTTAAACCTAGAATTGCATGAAAATGCATAGATCTGCATCAAGAACTTGTTCTGAAAACAAAACAGTATCTTTGGAGTGAAAAGGAAAGGCAGATCCCAAGCTCATGGGCACACAGGTGTGCAGTAAAGCTAAGGTGCATCCCAAGGCACAAGGCTGGAGGGACAGTGCTCCTTAGCTATGGGACTACAGCATGGCTTGCAGTCATCATTTCCAGTTCTTCCTCTCTACGAAACACCAATTTCTTCAGTATTTGGGGGTAAAAGCCCAACTATTTCTTCTTAAATAAGTGTTACTGACTTTTTTGCATTCCTCTGTGCCCTTAGATTTCCTAAATTGATCATGAATCCACATAACGAACCTAAACAGCTGCTTTGTCTATTCTTCTCCCTCCCCCCTCAGCAAATCACTTTGGTCACTTTTAAGTGTAGGAAATACTTTGTGCACTACCCGAGTCAACACACCACATAACTATTTCAAAGCACTGCAGTTCTTTCATGCCCATTGTGTTCCAGCTGAAAACTCTCATTTGGGGAATCAGATAATCCTCAAGTATTTAATGGGGAAGGTAATTTTGAATAAGCTTTTCTTCCCTACTTCTTGTTCCAATGATCTTTATTTATTTTTGTGTACAAAAAAATCTTTCATTAAACACTTGTACCAACGCCCATCACCTCCAAAAACAAATCTGGCAGTTCCTTAAAGGCTTGTACATTACTGTTGGTAATTTATTCATACTGGGGAAAAAAAGGAAAAGAATCAGTAACAGGCATTAGCAGAGATGCATGACTAGTGGTACCAACTGCAGAAGCTACAATGCAAATAGTGTAAAAGCATCTGCCCACAAATTAATTCAGAAGTTAGCTAGCTGGAATAGGCATTGTCACTGGGCTTGGTAAAGCTATATATATATTTTGGCCAACAAAACATTCTTCCAGAGACTGTGGCCTGCAGCGCTGTAAGAAGCAATCAAGGATTAAGTTATCATTTCACAGCTCTGGCAAGAGAATTCAGATATTTAGCAAGGTGAAGTATGCACTGTACACCATCAGTTATCCCATTTATCCAAATAAATTGTGTCAGACTAAATCCCACCATGTACTTTCCTGCCAACCAATCTCCTATACTCTGGACTTTGGCCAACAACTCGTTTGCTCTTGCCAACTCTCACATTGTCCCACAACAGGGCAAAGAAGTGTTTGCAAGGAGGATACAATTCCCACTCAACAGCTGACCAGTGGGAGACTGTTCCTAGTGCTCATATTAGGAATCTAAAAAGTGCAAGCATAAATCCTTCAATCTATCATCAACATATACTACATATATTAAACAATTCCTGAGTAAATGATGCAGGGCCTTCACACACATCATGCGAAGTCAGGCCCTGGGGCTTTTCAACAGATTTCACTGGGCCTTCCAAAAAAAAATTCAGGTAAATCCAGCAGCTCTGGCAGCAAACTCTTCCCCAGCAGCACTGAAGCACCTACAGGTCAAGGTCAGGAGCGCTGCTGGATGCATAGGAACTGCCAACCAGATTTCCTCCTTCACTACTCTTATCACTAATTACTTCTAAGAGCTTCCCACAAGCAACACCATCTATCTGCTTCCTGCACTGCTCTTAAACACAGAGCTGTTTATCCCCTTGGCATGCCTTTCCTTTTGAAATCCCTTTCAACACCTCTCCCTCCTATATAACACCGCCAAAAGGAGCCTTAAACCCTTTCACTACACTGTTTCTGGGGCAAGAAGCTTTTTTAATATAGACAATCATAAACAAAGTCCTTGTCATGACATTATACATGTGCAGTTCAGGCCAATTAAAAGTTCATTGTGTGTTCAAGTGTCCTGTGCTGCAAGAATGGAGCTAACCAACTATTTCAGTACCTATCCCTCACTTATACAATATAAAGGACCTCAAAGCAGGGGAAATAGCACACAGAGCAGTGAGCCAGAGAGCTGGCGAACAAGAAATGCTGCACTAGGGGCTGTGTATGAATGAGCCTTCGTGTAGCCACTGTGAATAAACATGTAACAGCCACAGGACAGATCCCATGTTAGTTCAGAGCTCAGAACTCTTTTTCTGGACTGAAGCATCTATGACTTCCATTTTAGCAGAAGTTGTTTGGCTTTTCTGTAAACAGTCATAATAAACTGTCTTTTTTGAAAGTCCTAGTGAAGAGAGCGATCGATCACCCAGACACTGAGACCTGTGTGCTGGTTCCCCCTGCCAAGAACCACTAATACAATGTGCATACTCAGGCATTGCAGAAAACGTAGAAATAGCTCAGGTCTCATCACTGACCATGTGCTATAGCCCTGTAAAATAGTAATTTGTTAAAGTTGAGACATTGCTTTAGAACGATTTGCTCTCGAAATAGCTTGTGGCCTGGTACAGGAGCAGTATTCACCTTCAGAAAATACAGAGAGCAAAAGTTTCTGCTGTAAAAGCGTCACCAGTGAATTCTGGCACAAAGCACTCAAGTTAAAGGCAGGGAGTGGGGGCAGGGGGGACCCTAACAACCCAGAAAAGCAATCACATTTCCTTGCTGTAGTCTGATGAAATTGCTTGCTCATACTTCTAAATTCTTCACCTAAACATACAACTCTGAAAATTATTTCTGCCGTCACTAAAAGTGCACAGTTATAAGCAAATGCTGTCAATTTCTCTATGAAGCGAATGCAGACGTAGCCTGGGTTCGACACAGGTTCAGTTGCCTTTTGGGCCAAATACTCACTGTAAAAAGTTGAATAACCGGAAGTATAAACACCTAAACAAAGGTAAAGTCAACTCCAACTTACAACATGAACTAATGTTTATCTCCTCACACTGTTCTTCCATTCCACAGTAGCCACCAGCACCAGATACTTGCTAGCAGCAGGCAGCTGGTTTCACTTAAACTTTTCCTTTTCCAATTATCTATTTGGGAAACAAAGTGCGGTATGTGCCATGTGGAAAAGTGTTTAAAATTGTGTGGTTGCAGTGATTATTTCAATGATAGCATGATAGTTTGTTAGTCTCCCATACACAGTTGAGGAGCCATTCATTTTCCTGGAAAAAAAACCACATAAAGGTGATACCAAGTCAACCTGTCAGTTTCCGATGCCAAGTTTGCATTGCAAAGAAGCTATTTTGAGCCTGCAAGTGTAGGCTACACAGCAAGAGATGCTGGTATTCATAAACAGTAATGAGATGTAAGGCTTTCATGTGCACTGAAAGGAGCCAAATAATGTTGTTTTTCTGAATTCTAACTTTGAACTTCCAGATAGCTGGCTGGTTGTCTCTTCTAACTGCAACGTCCTGTTTTTAGATGCAACTTGTTGCCTGCTTGACTGTGATTCATATGGGATAGCATATGCAGAAGTACATTATATGACACAATCACGATTTAGCACTGTACACAGCAGTGCCCTTACAATACTACAAGCAGATGTTTCTACGCATATCTTCAGAATCCCTTTCAGCTATTTTCAATATACACATCACCAAGAAAAGCTGTTTTTTCTAATGCTAAACCAAACTTTGAGATTAGAGAAATACTGGACAAGAAAAATGTGAAACCAAATATGAGATTTGAACCAACAGAATCATAGAATCACATTAAGATTGGAAAAGACCTCCAAGATCACCCAGTCCAACTCCCCCTACCACCTATACTGTTTACTAAACCATTTCCTTAAGTACCTCATCCAACCTGTCTTTAAACATCCCGAGGGGCGGTGACTCCACCACCTCCCTGGGTCACCCATTCCAGTGCCTGACCACGCTTTCTCAGAAGAAACTTCTCATTTCTAAACTGAGTACCTGCAGTTAATCCCGAATTACAAAAAGCGGTTATAAATATCTATGTTGAGAAACAGGAAGATATTTGAATTTTAACAGATGAACAGTTTGAGAGGAAGAAGAGTTATTGCACGAAAATGTACTAGTAGTCCTGTTAAAAAATAAACTGCAGTGTATTTGTGGATTAGCTATTCCACAGAGCTCACACTTTGCCCACCACTATAAACCATTACATGTTCATATAAACAATTACCGAGGGGAAAAAAAGAAAAATTATCCCCAAACAGTGCTACTGACCAGTTCACAAAAGTATTTGCTATACACTATGAGTTTGAATGTATTTAAAAAGACAAACTGAAAACCTGCAGCACAAGGAAAAAGATAGACATGCAGCTAATATTTCCTAACTGGATGGGACAGGAGGGGAAGAATCGGCAGGCAAAATTATCTTTAAGAGTCACCACATTGTCCATTCCATCTGGTGGACTGGGCTAAGACTGGAGAGACATGTAGACACCCCGCATGTACTTTCCTTTTTCAGACTGCTCGCACTATTGCACAAGCCATGGCAGCAACAGTTGAAACCACAATGAGAAAGAAATTATTTAGCTGTTAAACCATCTACAAATGCTTTTCCATACTTTTTTATCCTCCACTTAATAGACCATAACCATTTTCTAAAGGTCCCAGAAACACAAAATACTAGGAATTGGAAGGGACCTCAAAAGATCATCTAGTCCAACCCCTCTGTCTGAGCAGGATCACCCAGATTAAATCACACAGGACCGTGTCCAGATTGGTCTTGAATGTCTCCAGAGAAGGAGACTCCACAATCTCTCAGGACAGCCTGTTCCAGTAATGTGTCACCCTCACAGTGAAAAGGTTTTTCCTTCTATTCACATGGAATCTCCTCTGCTCCAGCTTGGACCCATTTCCCCTTGTTCTGTTACTGGACTTCACTGAGAAGAGCCTGGCTCCATGCTTCTGACACTCATCCTTTACATATTTATAAATGTTAATGAGTCCACCCCTCAGTCTCCTCTTCTCCAAGCTAGAGAGTCCCAGCTCCCTCAGCCTGTCCTCATAAAGAAGGTGTCCCACAGGTCCTGTGAGCCTCGAAGAACAGATTTACAGACAGACAGTAGACTTTCTCTCTTCACCAGACCCTCTAGCAACACCCATGCCCACCTCCCAGTCAGTCCTAAAAATGCAGGTTGAAACCAGCTCCCTTGGATGTACTAGGCTATGCTCCTCCTTCTGCCAGGAGGAAACAAGAAAACATGTTAAATTAGCAGGCAGGGTGGGAGATTATCCAAGATCAGCTGCTCTAGGATGAAGCTTGTGTTGCGAAATCAGCAATTTGTTAACAGTTGTTTTGCCTAAAACACAGCCCTGAAAGTGCTGGGTAAAAGAATTCTCTCTCCCCCAGCAGTTTGTGGCAAAGAGGAGTGACCTGGTAGCATACTTTGATAAAAAAACACTGAACACATGTGAAATTAGTATCAGGCTTTCACATAAAAGCCTGTGGACATCATAAGAACTAAATATAACATATGACAAAGTACATAAGAGGAAAGAGAAGCAAAGTGATATTCATATAAGGATCAGATCACATGTTCCAGCTGATAAGAGTTCCTCAAAATTCAGGCTTCAGCAGAATGGCTTGCTGTCCTCAGTTACTCCTTGGAGTTATTTCTCAACACATGCTTCATTTTAATATATAAGATAATTATCCAGTTTTGTTGTTATTCAACCAGGTTTGCGGTTGGTTTGTTGGTTTGGGGTTTTGGGGGGTTTTTTTTTTGAGGCTCCTTTAATTATGAGCATTAAATGCTCAACCATGTAAATACAAGTATTTTTCTTTATGCAAAGCTAGTCCTATGGAATATGTGCACACATTCCGCAGGGAACATCTAAAACAGACAATGGCATTTGTAAGCAGCACTACCCTAAAAAAGTTCCCCATTTCTTTATTGCATTCACTTTTCTGCAATATTAAATGTATGTTTGCCATACCCAGTAGCATGACAGATGATGTGTTCCTAGATCCACACAGGCAACCCACTGTATAAAATGAACTTTAGAGATTGTCATCTGACAGTATGTAAACTAGAAACAAACTGAAAAATAAGAGGAAATAATCTTGCACGGCTTCTACACCAAGTCACACATTTGCCTGCCTCTAAATGTCATAAAGATAAACATATGCAGAAAGAACATCCTAAACTGAAATTATTCACGATATACAGCAGAATGATGACAGCTTGTAGGTATGCCAGTTTTGTACCTCCATCAACTTGTCAGTGTTCCTTTAACCTCATTAGTGTTGTGCAGCCACTATAACAAAATAGACAAGATGTCTAATTACCATAATTTGGCCACTCTAGCTTATAAAATCCCTTAGTGCTCATTCATGCAACTGATTGAATGAGTCTGTCCAAGCATAACCACAAACACAGAGAGAGATGCTGCATATTCAATTTTGTTGTTTGATTCTACAAAAACAGGACACACAGACAAAATTCCTCTCTACAGGTATTGGAGCAACAGTTATTACCGTGTTAGAACTATCCATGCTCTTGGAATACGCAATCCACAATTTCATAATTAGCTCCCTTAAAAAGAAAATCATACAAAAATATAAGGTGCTATTTTAAGCACAGGAAGAAAGGACATTTAAAGATGGAGTGCCACTGCTAAGTCATCACACCCAATTTCTTTAGCTTAAGTAACATGACCAGTTTCTTATTATACTTCACTTAACAGCAGCACAGAGAGGAGCTTGTTGTCCTCATTTGCAGGATTTGCATTACCAGTATGAGTTATTGCTGCTAAAACATATCTAGAAGGAGCAGAGGGTATTTATCCTGACTGGCAACCTGCACTAGTCTAGTTAGTGCTGTTGGATGCGGAGGGGACAGAAATGCACTGCTGCTATTGTGCTGGTTACAGCGGCCAGGAAATCGGTCTCCAGGGAATAATGCACTTTATGTAAGTGGTACAATTATAAATCAGAGGGGCATGAAGGGAGCATCTATATGGTTCTCTCCCTCTACCCCCAACATACAAACCATAAATTAGCGCTCATGCAAGCCTGGAGCAGCATGTTAGAATGCAGCTTCACCTTCTCGGCTGGTAGGACTGTCCAGGCACATAATGCCACGTGGTTTCGGGTAGGACCAGGATATCAAAAGGCTTTTCGAAACCTCAGGACTCGGAGCTGGAAAGAATTCAGACAGACACCTGGCCCACACAGAGCAGCTTCAAAACACAGTTTGTGTTTGTCTGTATATTAATTAAAAGCAAGTACCTGAAGAGACCCTCTCTTGCTTATGTCTTTCTCCTCACACCTCTATTTTGTCCCCTTGAGCTTTTTGCCATCAGCAATTTAATGACTGAATGCTCCCGGAGGAAGAGTTGGATTGTGCAATTCCAAACACGTAAGTTTCCATTTATTGTTCCACAGAATGAGAGGAAAATTTAGCCTCTCCAAGTACAACACAGCATTTCAAACACTACGCTTGCCTTCCAGAGTTGAAAGGGAAAGAAATCTGGTTAAAACATGACTTGCAAAAAGAAAGGAAGACAAAATATGTTACACGCATACAGCTGTATTGTCAAGAGATTGCTTGAAAAGCTGCCAGTGCTGCAATTCCCCACAGCTTCTTTGGAATAAATACACATTATAAACTTGAGAAATACTGAATATTATTTTTTCTAGCTGCGATAGTTTCAAGTAGGGGTCCAGTAGAAAAAGAGAGCATTTAAAATTCTCAAGCTCTTTTTGAAGGCTTTCAAAGGTTGTAGCTTGTATCAAGTCCAATGCTGCTTTCAGAAATCAGACTGTGCCTGCCTAAAATCACTGAGCAAAACCCATGGAAATTAGGAGCAAAAAAAATTTTAAAAAATCAGATACCCTAACATCCTTCCCAATCTATTTATTCCTCTCCAATGAGCATGCATTGGGTTTTTTTTTCAACTGCTAAACGTATTTTCTCCAATGACTTGTGAGCAACCACAGAAACTTTCAATACTAAAGCATTTCAAACAGTATATAAACCTTCATACCATGAGTTCATTAAAAGAAACCCACAGAGAAGCACTCATCTAAACATTTCTGCACTTCATGCGAAGAAAACCTTCATTAAAAATAACCCTGCTTACTTTAACTAACAAGCCCAGAGACTGTGTTTATCAATTAGCAATATACAATGAAGCAGACAGTCTTTCAAGCCCAGTGAGCTTACTATTTTGTTGTGTAATGTTTTATGGTCTTAAGCTTGTCCTATTGAATGACCACAGCATATAGATATTTTTAAAAACTATATATATATATTAAGATTTTATATACCTTAAATTAGGCAGAGCTCAGGATCATGCATTTGTCACCAAGTTAATGGCATTAACTTTGTTACCTGTGTCATCAACAAAATGCACAAAGATGATTCAAAACTAGATTACTTAAATGTGAAGCTTTTCTCTTTAAGTAACAAAAGAGCACTGAGAGTCTCTTGAAGCCTTCTGTATTGTTCCCACTGTATGGATTTGATAAAGGAGCACAGTAACTTCTTCAGGGGTTTACTGGCAGCAGAGGCAGAGCTCTGAGCCTCCTTTATGCCCCTTCCTTGCTCTAATGTTTTATTGCCTGTCACACCAACCTCAGGAAGAGGGTTTCACAACACAAGTCATTCTGTCCAGCATATAAGGGCTTTAGAAAGAAAGCAGGAGGAGGGAGATTGTCTTTCTTAAGACCTCATAGCAATATATTGCCCTGCCTTTTCCCAGACCAAGTGCTCCTTTCAGGCACCAAATTAACCAGCATTTGTTCATGGAGCTTCTCATGCCAATGCAACTGGCTTTCTGAATTGAATACAGATAAACAGAGCCCGAGGACATTATCACAGAGCCCATGTAAAATTTTACTTAAATGCAATAGCAAACAACTACATCATTAATGTTTCATATCTGTAATACAATCATGCACAGTACTTGCCATCATGTCCTCTGTTTATTCAGAGATATTAATGCTGGAAAGAACTGTTAGACAGTTGACCTGACCTTGTAACACCAGCTACACAATTACACCATCAACGAACATTTGGACATCATAGATCCTTCTGAAAAGCATCCTTAGTCTTGCAAACAAGAGCCCACTGGCACCTGTCATAATTTCCTCCAGTAATTCATAACCTATTAAAAGTGGTGCACAGAAACTCCTAGTTGTATTTCTCTAGTTTCAGGCTCTCCTACAGTTAACCTTTGTGATACCCCTCCTTTCTTACAATGCGAGTTTCTAAGACGATGACCACACGTTCTATCATGCACAAAAGTCATGTGGCATCTCCAGCATGCAAAGTACTTCATAATTCATGACCCTTCAATCTCCAAAGCCTACTGCATGAAGACTTCTTAAAACAAAACTAATTTTAGTAAGACAAATACCTGTGCCTTATTACAAAGCATCACATTTTATACTCAGTTCTGTGCTAAGGTGCCTTCTACTTCCAAAACTTTTCCTGAGCCCTCCACATCAACAAGGAAATCAAAAAGAATTGAGAAACAAAGGATAAGTATCTAAAGGTATTTCATACTGACCTAAAGCTATGTGACAAAGACTATCTGTTGTATATCATGGGAACACATATTTTACTGAATGATTCTAATAAAATCCCACAATGAAAAATGCCTTGGCAAAGAGGACAAACGGCGCAGAGTACAGGCTTGCGTTTACAGAATAGCTACTACAAAAGAAACCAGCCCTCCCTTATTTTCAAATAGCAAAGGATAAAAATCTAAATTCTTTCCAGCTTTACAGTTTTAGCTACATAGATAGTATTAGTCTATTAATCTGGACTTCATGTTTCTATCAGGGAAACTGCAACACTAACACACCAATTAAATAGAGAACCCCAAATGAGAGTGACAATTATCCTCAGCCAAAACCTCTCTGGTATCAAAACAGCCCCGCGTGCCAACAGATTACAAGACAGTAAACAAGTGGGATACAGTAAAATAGATAATATAATTACGTATAATTAATATAATTAATCAACATCACTTACGACTGCTGGAAAATATAACCTTGTCATTTCAAACAACTCAGCTGCTCCTGTTTACCTTTCAGCTTGTGGGATTCACAGCTAAATCGAACAACGTTAAACCAGCATCACTTTGTTGCTGACATCACAGTGGTTATCAGCAGCAAACTTTCACTATGATAAGCCATCTTAGAAACCTTATTTTTTATCATCTGTCTGCATCAGATCCTCATCCACTGCTAATTAAAAACCTGATAAAAGAGAACAAGCTACTGAAGCAGTAATTTCCGATATAAGCATATTCTAGACATTGTTGGTTCTACATGCAAGGTCTACAGTTAATAAAATTATAAAGCCATAAAAATATTTTTAAAATATTTTTTAAAAATTGTACAAACAATTCAATCCATTCTACCCAACTTTCTAAACATGTGGAAAGACTAGTTCAGTTCCTCCATTGCATAACACAGGAAGATCATCCACCCTGTCAAACTCTTGGACAGGGCATTCACAGGCAATCCTTAATAAAGGTGCTTTTAAAAACAAAGAATTTGAGCCATGAAAGCGAGTGTTTACAGGAAGGAACCTGCTCTGCCTGGATCTCACTGCTTCTGAAGTCACTTTGAAGTTCTCTGTGGCTGCATTGTTTCAACAGTTAAATGGCAAGATAAACCTTCCAGGGATATGAAAATAAAACTCCAAGACTTGCAAATAGTTTAGAGCTTCATGAAGAGGTGTCAGACAGTAGATGAAACTGCCACGTAATCACTTCTTGCCACTGATTCCATGAAATAATCATTTATTGACGAAGGAACTCATAGCTGGGAAATAGTTCAAAATTTCTAACACATTAAGGGCATCTGCTGTCACACCAAACCCAAACCAATAGAGTTACAAAATCTCAGACTGATTTAAGTAGGAAGGGACCTCAGAGCCCCACCAACAGCCCCCACCAGCCCAGGGTGCAACAGGCCCTATCCAACCTGACCTTCAACCCTGACAGGGATCCAGGGGCAGACACAGCTTCTCTGGGCAGCCTGTGCCAGGGCCTCCCCTGGCACCCTCCCCGGGAAGGATTTCTGCCTCCCAGCTCCTCTCCCTCTGCCCTCCTGCAGCTGAAGGCTGTTACCCTGGGCCTGGCCCTCCCTGCCCTTGGCACCAGCCCCTCTCCAGCTTTCCTGGAGCCCCTGGAGGGGCTGGAAGGGGCTTGGAGCTCTCCCGAGAAGCAGCCTTCTCTTCTCCAGGCTGAGCCAGCCCAGCTCTCCCAGCCTGGCTCCAGAGCAGAGCTGCTCCAGCCCATGGATCATCTCTGTGTGTTCCTCAGGACTTGCTCCAAGAGTTCCATGTTTCTCCTTGTCCTGGGTACCTCCAAGCTGGAGACAGCATTGCAGGGAGGTCTTCTCAGAGCAGACAGCAGAGTCCCTCTTTCGCAGATGTGCAGGTCCTGCTGCTGGCAATGCAGCCCAGGACACAGGAGGGCTTTCCTGACTCAGAAGAGTAAAGTGGCACAAGTGTGGACAGCAGAAGCTTATGTCTCACATTTGCAGGATGTGAAACAGTGGTTGCAGACCACAGGGGACACCAGGGCTTTGGAGAGGTATAGGGCGTATGTACATGTATGCATACACTCCCCACAGCAATGCTTCCCAGTTAGCGTGGGGCATGCAGCACATCCCAGGAACCACAGGAATGAACAAATGAAGATGTCAGAGAAGTGCTGACATATTGGNCTTTACAGTTTTAGCTACATAGATAGTATTAGTCTATTAATCTGGACTTCATGTTTCTATCAGGGAAACTGCAACACTAACACACCAATTAAATAGAGAACCCCAAATGAGAGTGACAATTATCCTCAGCCAAAACCTCTCTGGTATCAAAACAGCCCCGCGTGCCAACAGATTACAAGACAGTAAACAAGTGGGATACAGTAAAATAGATAATATAATTACGTATAATTAATATAATTAATCAACATCACTTACGACTGCTGGAAAATATAACCTTGTCATTTCAAACAACTCAGCTGCTCCTGTTTACCTTTCAGCTTGTGGGATTCACAGCTAAATCGAACAACGTTAAACCAGCATCACTTTGTTGCTGACATCACAGTGGTTATCAGCAGCAAACTTTCACTATGATAAGCCATCTTAGAAACCTTATTTTTTATCATCTGTCTGCATCAGATCCTCATCCACTGCTAATTAAAAACCTGATAAAAGAGAACAAGCTACTGAAGCAGTAATTTCCGATATAAGCATATTCTAGACATTGTTGGTTCTACATGCAAGGTCTACAGTTAATAAAATTATAAAGCCATAAAAATATTTTTAAAATATTTTTTAAAAATTGTACAAACAATTCAATCCATTCTACCCAACTTTCTAAACATGTGGAAAGACTAGTTCAGTTCCTCCATTGCATAACACAGGAAGATCATCCACCCTGTCAAACTCTTGGACAGGGCATTCACAGGCAATCCTTAATAAAGGTGCTTTTAAAAACAAAGAATTTGAGCCATGAAAGCGAGTGTTTACAGGAAGGAACCTGCTCTGCCTGGATCTCACTGCTTCTGAAGTCACTTTGAAGTTCTCTGTGGCTGCATTGTTTCAACAGTTAAATGGCAAGATAAACCTTCCAGGGATATGAAAATAAAACTCCAAGACTTGCAAATAGTTTAGAGCTTCATGAAGAGGTGTCAGACAGTAGATGAAACTGCCACGTAATCACTTCTTGCCACTGATTCCATGAAATAATCATTTATTGACGAAGGAACTCATAGCTGGGAAATAGTTCAAAATTTCTAACACATTAAGGGCATCTGCTGTCACACCAAACCCAAACCAATAGAGTTACAAAATCTCAGACTGATTTAAGTAGGAAGGGACCTCAGAGCCCCACCAACAGCCCCCACCAGCCCAGGGTGCAACAGGCCCTATCCAACCTGACCTTCAACCCTGACAGGGATCCAGGGGCAGACACAGCTTCTCTGGGCAGCCTGTGCCAGGGCCTCCCCTGGCACCCTCCCCGGGAAGGATTTCTGCCTCCCAGCTCCTCTCCCTCTGCCCTCCTGCAGCTGAAGGCTGTTACCCTGGGCCTGGCCCTCCCTGCCCTTGGCACCAGCCCCTCTCCAGCTTTCCTGGAGCCCCTGGAGGGGCTGGAAGGGGCTTGGAGCTCTCCCGAGAAGCAGCCTTCTCTTCTCCAGGCTGAGCCAGCCCAGCTCTCCCAGCCTGGCTCCAGAGCAGAGCTGCTCCAGCCCATGGATCATCTCTGTGTGTTCCTCAGGACTTGCTCCAAGAGTTCCATGTTTCTCCTTGTCCTGGGTACCTCCAAGCTGGAGACAGCATTGCAGGGAGGTCTTCTCAGAGCAGACAGCAGAGTCCCTCTTTCGCAGATGTGCAGGTCCTGCTGCTGGCAATGCAGCCCAGGACACAGGAGGGCTTTCCTGACTCAGAAGAGTAAAGTGGCACAAGTGTGGACAGCAGAAGCTTATGTCTCACATTTGCAGGATGTGAAACAGTGGTTGCAGACCACAGGGGACACCAGGGCTTTGGAGAGGTATAGGGCGTATGTACATGTATGCATACACTCCCCACAGCAATGCTTCCCAGTTAGCGTGGGGCATGCAGCACATCCCAGGAACCACAGGAATGAACAAATGAAGATGTCAGAGAAGTGCTGACATATTGGGTAAGCCAAAGCCTAACAAATGGCATTTGCTCCAAGCTTTCTATTCCTCAAGAGACATCCTCCCCAGCACCACTACGAAAAACTAAGGAGCCCATTTGCTTTCATTGAAGTCTGGATGATGTACAAACCTCCCAAACACAGCCTCACGCACCAGCTTGGTGTTACAGCTACTCCACAGCACTGAACATCTGACTGTAACCCGTAACATTAGTAACTCATCTAACTGAGCTTCTTTTGTGGCAAAGCCATCTACCAGATAAGAAAGGTGTTTGAGCAGGAATGAAAACTGTGCTGCATGCAATACTGTAAAATCTGTGAATCGTTCATTATCAACACCTATAGCATCTCATCTGCATCATCATACACACACACACACACACGACTGCCTTCACCCACTAAACTCTGCCACTATGAAATCAGCAATGCAAAAGCTAAGTGGGATAAAAAATAATTAACACCATCCAGTGCCCAATGTGCCAATTCTCGGTCTTCACCAGCCCCAGTAGCTTGGATTTATGCACAGACCCAATAAAAAGAGACATTCCACTCTGATCAAGCCAGCGTTTTGCTTTCCCTTGTTTCCACACCATTTTTTCCTGGATAAAAGGGAAAGAAGAATAGGAAAGAGAGGCACTTCCTGAACAAGCCTCTGATTGCAAGTACAGAAATAACAATGGATTCTTCCTTATCTTTTGCGATGTCTACAGGCTCTTTCTCTATCTTTATCAAACATGTGGCAATAGATAATTGTCTATTTTGACAAGTTTGCTTTGTGTTGAAAGCGTGTCTTGGTCACCATGCTTTTGCCATTCAAAGAGAACACCATGGCAACAGGACAAGGTCACTCAAAAGTGATTTCTCAAGGCCATTTTGGGGTCCCTTCCCATCCACCACTTGAATACCATCACCAGGAGTTTTGAGACAGGAAAAATCCTCCATCCCATAAAATTCAGATGCATAATTGGTATGATTTTTTTCTTTAAATGTTTAGCATTAAAAAGGATACAAAGCAGCCTTATAGAAGTTATAATTTGAATATATTGAGGTGGTTGAGTAATGAAAAAGTTTCTCTGCAAAGCATCAGTGGCCAAAGATTCACATAAAAAAAAGGCTGCAGCACCGTGGAATTCAAATAATAACACAGAGATCTCCTTTTAAGGAGGGACAAAGATCTTCCACTGTACTACTATCTTTATTACTCATTTTACATACTACCTTTGTTACTAATACTCTAAAAGAATCTGTATTTTAAAAGCTCTTCAAACAACATTCATCAAATCACAATTAAAAATCCCTGTAGGAGCTGTTTCAGCAATACTTTTTTTCCTCCTTTTTTGAGTTTGCATAGTCTGGATGTAAACACGTATTTTATTACAGTCCTGTGCAAATACACAGATTAAAAACTTGCTCAAAAACTTCAATTATAATCCAAATCATAATCGTTTGCAAAACAAAGATACTTAAGTTACAAACATTACATTCCTTTTTATAATATTTTATAAACCACTGTATACAGATGGGGCTGACAGCAGGAGAAAAATACGATTATTTTGTAATTAGTTTCTAGTTGGCCTAGAAATGCCAGGACAGAGTAAGCTGTCAAGTTAGTTTCTTTTGTGATAAAAAATTAACTTCATTTTTCTACAAGGATGGATTTCTTTGGTACTTTTCCCTAAGAATCAAGCTCTTTCTAAGCATTAGCCCTGACAGTAAACAACAATTAATTAATGACTTTTATGCATCTTGGCAAGAGTTGTAAAACTTGTTAGTGCCAGTGAAGCCTTCAGAATTATATCTGCCAAAACTCACTGCAAGTATAAAGCACAAGCATGAAGAGAACCCATGAGTCCTAAACACTAATCTGTCTACCTAACCTGCAGTGTCTGAGTAATCTGGATCAATTGGCAGAGGCCAACTTGGCAAAGGTCCTGCACTTTGGTCATAACAACCCCAGGCTTGGGGCAGTGTGGCTGTCCAGAGAAAAAGGACCTGGAGGTGTTGGTTGACACTCGCCTGCACATGAGCCAGCAGTGTGCCCAGGTGGCCAAGAAGGCCAGTGGCACCCTGTCTGGTGTCAGGAATAGCGTGGTCAGCAGGACCAGAGAGGTGATCGCCCCCCTGTACTCAGCTCTGGTGAGGGTGCACCTCAAAAAACAGGATCAGATTTGGGCCCCTCACTCCAATGAAGACGCAGAGGCCCGGAGTATGTCCAGAGAAAGGTGACAGAGCTGGTAAAGAGTCTTGAACACAAGTCTGATGAAGAGCAGCTGAGGGAACTGAGACTATGAGACCTCATTGCTCTCTACAACTACCTGAAAGGAAGTTGTGCTGAAAGTTGGGCTCAGTCTCTTCTCGCTGATAACGAGCGACAGGACAAGAAGGAATGGCTGCAATTTGCAGCAGGTCAGAAATGGGGAGCAATTTCTTCTCAGAAAGTGTGGTCAGGCACTGAAATGGTGGTGGAGTCACCTTCCCTTGGGGTGTTTAAGGAAAGGCTGGATGAGGTGCTTGGGGACATGATTTAGTGCGTGATATAGGTGGTAGGGGGATGGTTGGGCTGAATGATCTTGGAGATCCTTTCCAACCTTAACGATTCCATGAAGTAACAGCTTGTCTTCTACAAGCTTTCGGAGATATGGACTTCACTTTTTTAGGATACAGTTAGTCCACTGTGTTAAAAGTATAAGACAGAGACTGTGTGTTTTACCTCTGCAGGATCCAGCTTAAAAAACTTTACCAGCATCTGCTATTGTCAGGGTTCTAGGATCCAGGTAGTATCTATTGTTCAAAATGCAAAAGCCAGTGTTAAGTACTTCAAAATCCATGGTAACCTAGGGTGTCAGTTGATAAAAAAGTATAGTAAAATTTGCCAATGTACTGAAAATCCTCCATTATTACCTCAGGCAAGATATGAAGATCTTCCCCAAATAACAAACGACTGAATTAAAAAAAAAAATTAAAAATTCTTTAATTATTTAGGGCAAAGGATCATGGGCATTACCCCAGGCACACACTGGCAAGAGCAAAATCCTGACTGAGAACACAGCAGGGCAGTATGGGTTTGTAGATGAGATATCCATATGGAAGATGAACTTGGATGTCTATCATTGATGCCCAACCCAGGTAGTACTAATGGCGATATCATCTTTACAAATGCAAACACTTTAATGACATTCATAAGGGGAACTTAAGACACCTATACTAACCATTTCCCAGCTAGTATTTTTTATTTGAATAGACCACATAGTATTTTCACTGAGTGCTACAGAAGATGACTTGGGTTTAGCAGTTGGACAATTGACTTCAAGAACTCATATAATGAAGAAAACTCTTTTTTCCCCTCCAGAAACTGAAGGTATGACCACAGTCAGTGATGAGGGAGAAGGAACACAGCTCCACCTACTCTCCATGTGAAGTCTTGACCTCCTCTGAACATCAGGGTTACCTCACATGATATCCAGGACACTCAGTTTTGCTCAACCTGTATTCAGAAACCAGCAGTTTTCATGATGCTTCCATGGATTATTGCCCCTGGAGGCACTGATCATACGATACAGGATTAAAATATCAATGGATCTATGTCCTATCTGCAATGCTTAGGAAGGCTGAAACCTTTGACATCCTTCAAAGCTAAAGGCAGCCACAGCTAAAACACAAGAAACTGTCAGTGCTGAGACTAAAGCATTCACAGAATCACAGAATTGTAGGGGTTGGAAGGGACCTCCAGAGATCAACAAGTCCAACTCCCCTCCCAAAGCAGGTTCCCTAGAGCAGGTCACACAGGTCAGCGTCCAGATGGGTCTTGAATTAGAGAAAGAGACTCCACAACCCCCCTGGGCAGCCTGTTCCAGTGCTCCATCACCCTCACCATGAAGCTCTTCCTCACATCAGTGCGGAACCTCCTGTGGTCCAACTTGTGACCATTGCCCCTAGTCCTGTCCCCACAGGCCACTGCGAAGAGGTTGGCCAGTTCCCTTTGTCTCCCACACTTCAGATATTTACAGACATTGATGAGATCCCCTCTCTGTCTTCTCTTCTCCAAGCTGAACAGCCTCAGCTAACTCAGCCTTCCCTCACAGGGGAGATGCTCCAGGCCCTTCATCATCTTTGTGACCTCTGCTGGACTCTCTCCAGGAGATTCTTGTCTTCTTTGTACTGGGGAGCCCAGAACTGGACACAGGACTCCATGTGAGGCCTGACCAGGGCAGAGTAGAGGGAGAGGATTACCTCCTTCAACCTGCTGGCTACGCTCCTCTTAATGCACCCCAGGATGCCACTGGCCTTCTTGGCCACCAGGGCACACTGCTGGCTCATGGCCATCCTGTTATCCACCATTCAGTTTGACTTGTAATTTCTTTGTGTACCATCCCAGCATGAGATATCAACTAAGTTTTCAATTAGAAAAGAATTATTCAAGATGAATATTCAATAATTATGATTTATTCTTTTAGTTTCTGGATGAATGTTCTGCTAAATGTAATTCACCAAAAGGTAAAAAAATACTTGTATCTTGCCAATAACTTCTCATAAATTGAGTTACAATTAACTGCCAACACCATTAATGCTTTGATAATGAGTCTGTCTCTCACTTTCAAACATATTAATTACAGATACAACTATTCAATGACAGCTAATATTTATATTGAAGACTGTCAGACAGGTTACCACATCTCAGTAGGGCAGGTGTTTTCCAAATTCTACCACTCTGAATAGAGTCACCCTTCATCAGTATGAAAACAACTTATGATTTTATTCATACACAGAGCTCCATGAATTATTCTTTAGGATATTAAAAAAAACAAACAAAAAAACCCAACATCATCTGAACATAGTCCTGGGCAAACATCTGTAGGAGAGCCTGCTTGTGCAGGAGGGTTGGACCAGATGATCTCCATGGGTCACTTCCAGCTTCAACCATTCAGTGACTCTACACATACATTACTACTCTTAAGACTGTCAATTTTCAGACACTTTGGGACCCCACTTCCCCTCAAACCTCCAACCTAGAGGCAGGCAGCCAAACTCCCTGCTCAGCAAAACAACCTGTGCACAATCTCAGCAGCATCCTCTGGAAGGGGTTGCTGGCACAACTGTACCTGGGAAAGTATCACCTAAGAAATCTGAGCAGGAACTAGAAGCACAGATGAGGAAAATAAAGGTATGAGGAAATATCTGATTGCAAAGCATACAATATTCTTGGTTCAAAAGGCTAACTTCATTTCACAAGAAGCTGTACCAGCATATACACCATATTATATCAGTGAGTTCTATCAGTTTCACCTTGGGTAACCTTCACAAGTAAAACATCTTGCTACATAACAGCAAGGATGTTTACTGTCAATGGAGATTGGATCATGGAGGACTATCCTTTGCCTACTTCCAAGCCTACCTCAAAGTGCTGCAACAATGATTCAGCAATGCAGAAGCATCCTTACTCAGTACCGTTCACACTCCTGCACAAGCATCAATCTCTCATGGTGCTACGGGTCTGGCAGAACTCTTCTGTCGGGCACGCTGTAAAGTATTTCCAAGAAGAGCCCATTTACAAGGAGGGTCGGAGGGAGGATCCAGGGAACTACAGGCCTGTCAGTTTGACATCGGTGCCAGGGAAGATCATGGAGAGGGTCATCTTGGGCGCCACCATGCAGCACATACATGACAGCCAGGGATCAGGTCCAGTCAACATGGGATTTCAAAGGCAGATCCTGTCAGACTAACCTGATCGCCTCCTATGACAAGGTGACCCGCTTAGTGGATGAGGGAAAGGCTGTGAACGTGGTCCACCTGGATTTCATTAAAGCCTTCGACACCATTTCTCACGGCATTCTGCTTGAGAAGCTGGCTACCACTGGCCTGGACAGATGCACCCTCTGCTGGGTAAACAACTTGCTAGATGGCCAGGCCCAGAGTGATGGTCAATGGAGCCAAAACCAGTTGGAGCCTGATCACAAGTGGAGTCCCCCAGGGCTCAGTCCTGGGTCCAGTTCTGTTCAACATCTTTATCAACAACCTGGATGAAGGGACTGAGTGTTCCCTCAGTAAGTTCACAGATGACACTAAGTTGGAAGTGTCCATCTGCTTGAGGGTAGGGAGGCTCTTTAAAGGGATCTGAATAGGTTGGAGTGACGGGGTGAGGCCAACAAGATGAGATTCAAGAAGGCCAGGTGCAAAGTCCTGCAACTGGGACATCACAACCCCCTGCAGTGCTACAGGCTTGGGGAATGGCTGGACAGCTGTCAGGCAGAGAAGGACCTGGGGGTGTTGGTTGATGCGACTGAATATGAGCCAGCAGTGTGCCCAGGTGGCCAAGAAGGCCAATGGCATCCTGGCTTGTATCAGAAACAGCGTGGCCAGCAGGTCTGGGGAGGTGATTGTGCCCCTGTACTCTGCATTAGTGAGGCTGCACCTTGAGCACTGCATTCAGTTCTACAATTCCCTCACTACAAGAAGGACATGGAGGTCCTTGAGCAGGTCCATAGATGGGCAACCAGGCTGGTGAGGGGTGTGGAGAACAAACCTTATGAGGAGCAGCTGAGGGAGCTGGGGGTGTTCTGTCTGGAGAAGAAGAGGCTGAGGAGAGACCTTATCAATGCCTACAATTACCTGAAAGGAGGTTGTGGAAAGGTGGGCGATGGTCTCTTCTGCCAAGTGACAGGTGACAGGACAGGGGGAAATGGCCTCAAACTGCACCAGGGCAGGTTCAGAGTAGATGTCAGGAAGAAACTCCTCACTGAAAGTGTTGTCGGGATGTGGAACAGGCTGCCCAGGAAGGTGGTTGAGTCACCATCCCTGGGTGTATTTAACAGACTGACAGATGAGGTGCACAGGGATATGGTTTAGGTACAGTTGGACTTGATAATCTTAATGGTCTTTTCCAACCTAGTGATTCTGTGATTTGCCAGTGCTTATCCTGCAATTCGATTAAACTCTCACCAGCAAAGAAATACATTTTAGTGGTGACAGGGAAATGTCATTATTGTGTGTGAAACTTTGCAGAGTGCAGTTGCACAGGCTGGTGTGAAGTTTGGACATAAGCTTTTAGCATGAGGTTACCACACAATTCGGTTGCTGTTGTGGGCAGAGAGTTACTAAGTACGATATCTTTTAGGCGGTGGAGGTGCTGGTGAGTCTCTGCTGGTATGTATGTGGTTTCAGCAGATGAGTAAAGCAATCAGATAATTGCTTCCTCCCAGAACCAGACCTAATTCTCTCTTCTTAGCCACAAATTTTGCATATGCTTTTTTGTGTCTTTTTTTTCTTCACACCTCAGAAGTGTTTCTTTTTCTGCTCAGCACATTGTAATTCTCCCTTCTCATGGTATTGGGGCCACAAACTCTGCAAAGTCATTAGCTGTGTTTTCAGGAAGAAACCAGAACTGAGCTATCAGATGAAGGCTGGCTGGTCACAAACACCAGTCACAGTGTCAGAAGAGTAGAGAAGAGCCCTCATATCAGGAAAAGAATGCACAGAAGAATAAAACAACTGAAAATGTCACTTTTTGACAGAGTTATTCAAGTTAAGTAATATTTTTATAAGCAATTACATTTCTTACAAAGTATAAATAGCATTCATATCATAAACATATGCAAATAATGCTTAAAAATATGTAGGGAGCTGGAAGCACTCATCACTGAAGGGCTGTTCAGATAAAAGCTGGGTGGATATCCTGTTTCTTCATTTCATTTATCTGATCAGCATGGTAGAGCCCCAACTGCTGAAGCACAGAACAAAATGCTGGCTTAGAAGACTACAAACCCCGAGGAGAGAGAAAATGGTATTGTGCTTTCCAAAATTCTAAGGAAAGGGAGTGGACTAGCCTAAGAACCTCTGAAATGCACATTAAGACATATGGTTTCTTTGCATCATTAAAATATAGAGGCCCTGATTTCTGGCCGCTGAGCTATGTGACCTAATTAATTATATACCAGCACGGGAAGCTTCCTACTTAAAAACAAACAAACAAACAAACAAACAAAAAAAAAGAAAAAATCTCCAGACAATAATGAAGAAGCCACCTAACCAAAATCCACCTTCCTCAAACAATTAAAAATCCACCACCCCCCTGCCCAAACAATAAAACCCATCTTGCATTAGTTAGCCACCACAAAAAAAAACCAACAACACAACAACAACAAAAAAACCCAAAACAAAAAACAAAACAAAAAAAACAAACAAAAAATCACACCAAAAAGAGGATATATTTATTTTAGAGTCTAGAAATGAAAGAAAAGAACCTGAAAGTGACTGTCTTGCAGTCAGGTAAGTGTATAGTGGAGCTGAGCCTAAATGCCCATATGCAGCCACTGCTTTTAACAGAAGTCCATCCTTCCATATTTTGAAGTCCAGCCCTCTTCCTTTACACTCATTTAGCAAAAAAACCCAAATGAACCAAACCACACAAACCACCCCCCCGCAAAAAAAAAAAAAAAAACCACCCTCACCTCACCACCAAAAAACCCCACCATTTAACCTGTTTGCTTCCATTCCATATCCTTCATATTTAAAACCAGAATTTCCTCTGCTATAGCCTGGTCTAGTGAGAGGTGTCCCAGCCCATGGCAGGGGGTTGGAACTTGATGATCTTCAAGGTCCCTTCCAGCCCAAACCACTCTCTGATTGTTCTCTCCTCAAAGGGTCTATTTTTTTCTAGGATGGCATAAAAGCTTCCATGAACTTTCCAGCCCTGGTTAAAAAGTTACTTTATTTCACATACTCCCAGAGCACTGAATGCACCACTTACACCACAGCACTGCACTTCATCCTGCTCCATACCAACAGAATGGCTAAAGACGTTATTTTAATGTAAATTACAACCAGAGAAGAATAGTTTGGTATCTCTAAAACGGCAACAACAAAAAAATTCAGTGTGCCTTTTAGGTGGAGGCCATAAACTGTCATACCTCTGTAGCTTCTTTCCAGGAAGGACAGGCATTCCAGCCCAGAGGGAAGGGTGCTGCCCATGCAAGAGCAGCAGATGCTGCATTCCTGCAGATCTAGCTCATGGAAAACAAACCCCCAAAATACCTACAAGATGTTGATTGCTGATTTCTCCTCATGGGAGGAGAAATCTCTTTCCCATCTAATGAAATTAAAATAGGTAAAAGACTATCAAATATTGAAGCAAATCTTGAGGTGCTACAGCAATTGCAATTTTCCCTTCTTACTGTAAGAGCTTGAAAACAGAGACATAGAAACAACTTCCTCTGCATTCCGTAGTTATTTCTGACTTTATAGAGCTGTAAGATGATGGCAGAATCAGGCCAACCCCTGTCAATGTAATGACACATCAAGGGTAACAGCATCATCCTTTGAATTTCTAGTTCTAACGATACCACCACAACAAAAAACCCAAACCAATCCAACAGACAAGCTACCACAAATTGATGCACACAAAAAATTCCAAAAACTTCTGCCAGGTTCCTCAGGACAATGAATAGAAAGACACTAAGTAGTACAAGGTTTCTTCTTCACTTTCCATAATAAACCCATAAATAATTTAGGAAATAAGCCATGACAGCTTTACATTCCAATTTCCAAAATCTAAAGAATTTAGAAGACTATATGGAGTATTATATACCCTTGTGTTCTAGTTGACCATAAAAACACATATGTTACAGTCACAGATAACATCATGCAGCATTTAACCAGCTTCTCAGGGGAACATCGAAGCTCAGTGTAGCATGTCCTGCCACAGACCCTCATCTCCAAACGCTGAGAACAGTTTATTTCAAATTAGCTTTGAGGAATAGATTGATGCAATCTGGAGTGACTGCAGCAAAGAGCGATAGAGTTGTTCTGCATGAATAAAATTATTCTAGCTATTACTAATCAATCATGGCAGATGTCATCTTTTGATGAAATTTCATCATACTGATCTGAGATCAAGCTTTTGGAGTCTGATCTCAAAAATCCACGAACTAAAATTGGGTAGCATAAAACCAGTTTAAGGCAGTTAAGTTTAAAAGACCCACTGTAGATATATTATATATTAAAAATATATGTATATTTATGTTCTGTTCTTAAAGTTGTTACGAACTTACTTGACAAGCATGAAATCTCACTGAAGGTGCCAGGTGTTTGCTGACACCGCAAATACCTTGCAATACTGAGGCTGGAGAAGCTGTTCTGAACTGCATCACCTTCCACAGAATCAAGTGGCTCCAATCACTGAAATAATTTTCAACTCCTAAATAATAATGCCTGGTGAGGTAACACTAAAATGGATTTAGCAGTCAGAATAATGTTGAATAATACTCCTGCAGGCTGAAGGATTAAGATGGAGTAATTGCCCGTAAGCACTCACAGCTGCAAAATTTACTCAGAAACTGGAGACAGATGTTAAGTTCGCTCCCATACTCTTAATTCACTTCTCCCCACATTTGATGTCCAGCAGGTCAGTTCCCCATCGTTCTCAATTTGCTTTGTTAACAGGAAATATACTTTAAAGCCTTTAAGCATTCTCTTAACATATTACATCAGCATAGGAAACAAATATTTCAAAGTTAAAGCTCAGCTTTCAGTACCTACCCAGTCTTTTGTTCTGTTCATGCTGTTCATGCAGGGAAATTTGTGTCATTTCCTTGTTTTCAAACACTCAACCAGTTTTGACCCAATTTGTACCATTTCAAAGAATTACTACAATCAAAACAAATATTATGCTCTTTAGAACTATCTTCCTAAGAGAGAAACCTACACTGCATTAAAGTTAAGAGTCAAGGGGCTAAACTGGAAAGCACTGGGTCACATCCTAATTCCATTGAAACTCAAGACCAGAAAGAGACTGACATTGAGCAAAATGCCAACGACTTTTCTTAAAGCAAATGGATTTTTCTGTTTTAACTTGTGGATTTAACAAGTCAAGAAAACAATTAACACATCACAGCCTCCCTGAAACTTAAATGGCCTGATATTCTAAACAGGCTGGCTTTAAAAGCAAAACTGTTGACAGTTTTGTCAAAACTGCTATGGACACTTAAAGAAAAGATACATTCCACTCAGATATTAAATACTGTCATTCTTATAGCTTCGATTTACGAGGATTATTTTATTATTTTTGTTAACTCTGGGAACTGGCCCTTATTGCAGACACTGCTTTCAATGGGAAGGGACTACATTACTTGCTATTTGCAGCAGCAGTCCACTCCTTAGATAATTCACAATCTGAATCCTTTAGCCAACTCTAGAGAAGTGTGTCTGAAGGACAGACTGCTTAGCAACTATCACCACCGGCCTCCAAACACTGCCTGCAAGCAGGTCAGCAATGTTAAGGGTACTCCAGAACTTGCTGTTAGATTACAGAGTCTATTAAAAGCCTTCAATTTAGTGAAGAAGTAAGGTTGCAGGTACTTTACAAATCTATTAGGTTTTAAGAAGAAAACAGAAGTTAAGAATCCATGAAACACAAGTTGAAGGTTATGCTTGAGATCTGATGACTTGAAACAAATTAATTATTTGTGCATTAGTTTTACTCTTTCCCTCAAGTACAGCAGTACCAAACTGGCAAGATCAGAAAGGGCTTCTTTCATGTTCATTAAGGAATATAATGTGGTCAAGGATCATTCCCAGTGATGGCATGGCCTCCCAGATCTCATTTCAAGAGGATATGGCTTATGTTTAAAGTAATTTTCACTTACGATATGGACACAGTTTATAAATAATAGTTAATTCTAATTTGCTGTGGCAATATTTACCTTCCCAAAAGGGAACCTGCTTTGTCAGGAGAGTTGGACTCTATGATCTCTGGAGGTTCCTTCCAACCCCTACAATTCAGTGACTCTGATATTAGCCACAAAACACAGTAAATAGGTGTGATGCAACTGGTGGGAGGAGAACTGTCTACAAAAACACTGTTAACACAGTCTCACTGTTGTATTTTCTCAAGCAAACCAAAACAGGACACGGGTTTTTAAGCACACTGACACACACAAACACAACTAAAATTTTTGTTAACTTTTCTGTCTATGGCAAGAATTTGCGGAGGGTTTCATTTTCACTTTTACTCACAGCCAAAGGACACAGGCTGTAGCAAACACACTTCCTCAAAAGCACAACTTGAAGTGCAGCAACTGCCTTCTCTCCTGACAGAACTCCTGTTCAAACTGGGTACAATATAACCCATCACTCACGCACCTAAAGACTCAGGAGCTGCACAGTTACAAGCCTGCAAGCCAGCCCTGCTGTCCTTGAGATGGCGTCACCATCCTTTGTCCCAACTCCTCTCCAACTTAAGATCTTTCCAAGACAAACCAACAGATGGTCTTTTAAGAAAAGGAAATAATTTCTAGGTACTGCAGCCATTCACCAGAAATAGCTAGACATACAATTTTTATATCAGAAGACACTTTTCAGTAAAACGTGACAGGCAGCTGGATGGAATCTAGGATGCACATCTATAAGATATGCTCCATATTATAAGTTTACTTGACTTCCTACAAAATAAACTCTGATAGCAGACAGAAAAACAATATTTTACTTCTATTTCATCCAACCATTTAAATGACTCTTGTGCATTTTAGACAAGGTTTATTTTTACCTCCTTCCAACTTACTCAGGCTGTTGATTAACCTGATTGATACAAAGCAGCAACGCATACTTGAGGGAGGTCTTCAGAAAATCATCAGGTTGCCCAGAGAGGTGGTGGAGGCCCCATCCCTGGAGACATTCAAGGTCACACTTGATGGGACTCTGATTCAGTGAAGATGTCCCTGCTCACAGCAGGGGCTTGGACTGGATGGCCTTTAAAAGGTCCCTTCACACCTAATTCAGTCCTGGATCATTTTGCAGAACAAGGTCCTGGCTGAAGTGAAAGTTGCATATAGAGATGCAGCAGAGCTCTACTGGAAAAGTCAGCAATGCAGGAAAATCTCATAGTGCTGCTTCTGCAAAAGAGAACTTCCTGTCCACAAAACATTGGTATGGGTGTTGGGAGAGGAAGGCTTCCCTTTTTCTGGATGTCAGCTACCAGTCTCAGGAATACACACATTCTTTCTCACTCCCCACAACCTCCTGGTACATTTCTGCATTACAAAACATTGCATAGATCTGTTTCCTGTAAGACAAAGCCAAGCTAACATCTAACCTAGAAATTTCATCCTCAGTTAGTTTTATACATCAGTATGAACCTTTACCCGCAGAGCAAGCCCCCCCCCC
>VXBZ01002578.1:38524-51322 GCA_013399135.1 Heliornis fulica | reverse complement strand
CCCCCCAGTAGAACAAGGTAACACAGCCAACTATGAAGTTAGTGGTGTTTCCACACACTCACATCCTAATCTGCATTATTCCTACCCCAAGGAGTTTAACAAAGCAAGAATTAATACAATGCCAGGAAAGATGGAGAACCAAAGACACATTGCAATGCCATTATTTTTCACCCATTTTCAAAGACAATAATGTATTGTCCTTTAAATTGCTTTGCTGTCAAGTTATAACTGTACCCCATCGTGGAAATGGTCCACCAAGTTCAATATTTAATTCCTGGCTGTGTCCAACAGCTGACACTTCTAAGTAAACCAACTGGGGACACATACAGACACCACTGCCTAAAATGAGGAAGCTCTTCAAGCAGATTTTATCTAGCATCAGGCAGGATCCTGCTGTATTTTCAAGAAAACGTGTATTTTCCCATGACTATGTGCCAGTAATTGCCTCCCACTATTTTCTTGAGGCAAGAGGACCTGTAGATTAATAGCATCACCTTCATACATCTTCCTCATTTTCCTATTAAGCACATTCTTTCCTAAGATAGAAAAAATGAAGTGTGCTACTGCTATTGTATATTATTTTTTAAAGTCAAAGTCTTCCTGGTTACTCCTGCCAGTCAGCTTTTCCAACTCATATTTATACACACATAGAAGAATGCCAATATAATCATGTCAGCATTTCTGTCAGCATTTGCTCTCCAGGCATCTTGACTGCCTACATGCTGTCCTGGAAGCTATTAGGAGAATCAATTAATTGTGCAAAAATTCTAAGATAGTATAACTTAGACAAACAGGATCATGGTATTTTCAACTGGTGCTAAACTTTCCTTTAACTGGGATTTTTCCTACCATTCCACTTAACTGACATATTTTAGTGAATTGTACAAGTAACATATATATGCTTCTTCATATCACTACAAAATTATTTATTTATAATTGGTTAATCCAAGATTTTCACTGGTTAATGTACATTTCCCCAACCAACACACCCTGCATTGACAATAATAAATCCATTTATGTGAGAGTTTTACCCCCTCACATTCCAGATATTTCTCATGTAGCCAGCTACACCAAGATGAGTATTTACCATTTTTAACAAGACAGCACGAGATCTAAAATACTCAGCTCAGCAAGGGCTGATAAGTCATGACTTTCAGGCCAGCCTTAAGGAAATCAAGTCACAAACACATGGCAGATGGCTTCACAGAATCACAGAATGTTAGGAGTTGGGAGGGATCTTGAAAAAACATCTAGTCCACCCCACCCTGCCTGAGCAGGATCCCCTAGATTAAATCACACAGGAACACGTCCAATCTGGTCCTGAATGTCTCCAGAGAAGAAGACTCCACAATCTCTCTGGGAAGCCTGTCCCTGGGCTCTGTCACCCTCACAGTGACATAGTTCTTCCTTACATTCACATGGAACTACCTCTGCTCCAACTTGAACCTGTTGCCCCTTGTCCTATCACTGGTCAACACTGAGAAGAGCCTGGCTCCATTCACCTGACACTTTGCCTTTATTTATTTTATTTACAATCATTAATGAGGTCACCCCTCAGTCTCTTCTTCTCCAACCTAAAGAGACCCAGCTTGCTCAGCCTTTCCTCATAAGGAAGATGTTCCACACCATTCATCATCTTGATGGCCCTGCGCTGGATCTCTCAAGGAGTTCTGTGTCCTTCTTCAACTGAGGGGCCCAGAACTGGACACAATATTCCAGATGCAGGCTTCACCTGCACTCTGCACAGACCAAATATTGTGCAATTGCTGAGGCTGTGCCAAGCAGGACCTTATTCTGCCACCAGCATGCTTGCTGCTGGTGCCTCCACATCGGACAACACCATCACAAGTCTCTGGCTGACAGCATGATGAGGGAGCTTACACAAATGCCATATTCTGGTTGTCAGTAACTAAGCGAAGAATAGGTGAAAACAGAATCTGGTAAGATTGTATTTAGTTTTAAACCCACTTTATGAGCTTGGCAAAAGCTCTAGGTACTTTACCTGTTATTTAACATAACATTTAGGCATTTTGTAAAAATCCACAGACTCACAAAATGGTTTGGGCAGGAAAGGACCTCAGAGCCCATCTAGTTCCATCCCCTACCATGGGCAAGGACACCCTCCACTGGCCCAGGATGCCCAAAGCCCCACGCAAGTCTATGTGTTAAGAGTAGAATACAAAGCTTGGCTCAATAGCTACATTTTAATTCCCAGGACTGCAGTGGTAGTGATTTACAATTACCAAGCCCTTCCAACCCTTCTACTTTCTTCAAACTTCAATAGTTACAAGTGATTGCTACCATCCATCCATTTCACACTTAAGCCTTCAAAATGAGCAATCTAACATTGCTTAGCCATTAAGACTCCATAACTTCTCTCCAGTGTCAATTTTTCAGCAGCGAAATCTTTGCCAGCATTCTGACCGTCTTGGCCTAATGTTCTTTTCTTCTGCAAAAGGATTAAAAGGTTATTCAGCTTTATAAGGAGAAAAACTCCAACCTAATTCAGTCTGAAGATGAGCTATGGAAAGTTTTAACCCACTGGGCTGTTTATTTCAGCTAAGCCACTGCCTAAGGTCCATCACTCATCTGAAATCAGCAATTTATTACCTACTTACTGCATAAGTAGGAATTTTTAATTGTTCTCACTAAATTCTATAAGAAGTGGGTTTATTCTCTCAGCTATCTTTAAATTCGTTATGGAAGAAATTCCTCTTTCGGAGTATTATTAGTAGTAGCTGTGACAAAGTAAGAATAATTTACCTACAGCTCTGAAAGGTGACCCTGATTTAATTACAAGGAAAGCAGTCCAAAATTACTTCTCCGCACAACCTTTTCACAGCTGTCATTTGTTTCAGAAGGAAAATGAGAATTGTAATAGCAAAAGAGTCTTATAAAAATATTCTTTTATAAGTAAAATATCCTTGGGCTTCACCTAGCTCCTCATCAAAGCAGAAATCATCAAGCTCAAATTCTTCAAGGCTACAAAATATCCTCAAGTCTAAGAGAGTAGTATGCTACTCTTCAGTTTCTAGAACTCCTTAAAATACAATTAAGTACCGCGACTTCATGAGCAAAAACATTGTCTGTGTAGAAAGACAAGAGTAAACTGGTTTAAACTGAGCAACAGATACCTTAAAAGCAAACTGCTATTAAAATTTATACAGATCTCCAGTTACTGAAATATCTATGACAAAGAACTAATTATAAAGATATTGAGATAGCTGAAAAGGAAAGCTTGTCATCTTCAGTCAGTGGCACTCAAGCCCTGGAAGAGGTTTTACCCTGTGCTCATCTCTGGAATCTCTGTTCTGCAAAATAAGACAGAAAGCATCTAGAAACCACAAACTATAGCAAAAGTGCACAGAGAAGTCAGCACTTGTTTCATTTTGAAGTATATTATTAAAAGGCTCAAAGGTGGCTGTTTTGGCAGATTTGAGAAATGCCTTGTTTTATAAATACCGTGGGATGTTTATACACAGTACCAGACTAATACACAAATGATTTCTGGGCTTGTATCAGTTCCCCATCAACTACAGTTATGTCTGCAGTATATAATAAAACTCCTGTCCTGTCAAAAATAATGATTTTTTAAGTCTAACATTCTTGTTTAGGAAACGTAAAATGACAATACGAGCAAACTGATAGTAAAAAACCCCAAACAGAGGCTATAAAGGAACCTAGAGTAATTAGAGTCTATTTGGAGGTTTTTAAAAACATAAATTCCTATAAACATTCCAGTCGTTGCCTAGGACGTATCTATTCACTTCAAACAAAATTAGTTCACACCCTCTTTGTAACCTCAGCCACTAAGTAATAATGCTATGAGTAATCTTTGCGGCACACAGTAAATCCCACGTTGATAAAAAAAACTTTAGTCTTGGCTCTTGCAATAGAGAGAGCAGACAGCTACAAAAAGCAAGCAAATATACCGCCAAATCATGCTAACGATAATATTCCTTTATAGGGAATCCATGGATGTTCACACATCTGTCAGAGGGGAATTATTGATTAAAAAAGTGGACGTTTTGTGGAATTTGTGACAAAACTCAAAGCCCCGTAGCAAATCATTTTGTGAAAGCCACTGAAGAGAAGGTTGACCATTTCCACACTGTAATTTTCATTTTAATATGAGAAACTCAACCAAACCAGTCCCCCAGTAGCCCAGGGTTCATAACAAATCCTACCCAGCCAGGAGGTGATCAGATAGATTTCAAAATTGAGTTTTTTGTACACGATCAGATTACTGAAACCTGCACAGCACTATTAAGGATAATAAATAAATGAATAAAATAACTGCTGTACATCTCTGTCACGGGAAAGGTCATTTCTTGGTTAAGGAATAATGCTACATTTTTTAAGTCATATGAAAACAGACTTCCTTTTTGGATAGCAAGTGTTTTAACTGCATTTATTAATCCTCAAGTCCCTAGAGAAATGCATAAATAATATATTCAGTTTGTAGATGCAGGAGTAGGCAAGGTCAATCAGTTAACACCTGGATTTTCAAAACATTCCTTAATTTTTAATGCAAAATCTGAAAGACCTAGAGACACACTTCTTCTGAATACCTGAAAACATTTCTGTGATAATTACATCAACCCAATTTGCGATCTCCAAAAGTCAGGTCCCATGTACCTGAAGTTGGGTATCTGTCAAAATAGGAAATGCAACGAGACAGTGGACATTTCTGACTTGTTTTTCCTTACACTTTCATTCCCAGGTCCCATGGGAAATCAAGAGGAAAGGTGGGTGCAAGAACTCCAAATTCTGTGTCTCTAACTCACAGCCAAATGAATACACTGTGTCAGGTATTTGTCATTTTAACTGACTGGCAAAGATTTTTCTGCAGATGGACAGATTATGTAGATCTCTGATTCATGAGGACCACCTTGGGGAGACAGGACAAATATGTCTAACACAGGTTAACTCACCCATTAAACTATTTACTTATGCTGACCCATCTCCCAGGCTTAGTTTCTACTGGAGAGGATGGAAGTGGGAAAAACATGCATATTTCCAGAAGTCATAGCTTGTTTTTCCAAATGTCACTCCCCACCACAGCACGGCTGAGTCATGACAGGCGGGTATGTGGTAGCACAGATTGCTCTTTCTAAAATTCTTTTACCAGCTCCTCAACTAACCCTAGCATCTTCATGAGAAATGCAGCAAAGTTCTTCAGATTTTCAGACCTAGCCTGCTTGCAAACATCTCAACGGTGTATTTACAGTACTATTTACTTTTCTCTAAGCATTCTGGCAAACCTATAGTTCGTTGAGTTCACTTTAGACGAGTCTGAAATCAAAATGAATTCTTTTCTACACAAGGCAAAGTTGTTGATGGTGGATTTGGAAACAGCAGCAGAACCTGAGCATCATCTAACCCTAAAATTCAGACAAAATGTTAACTAATAACAAACTTTTTCACTGAGCTGGTATTTCAGATTCCTCTGATGGAGCTGAAAAAGCCAAGATGACTTAGCAGCAGCCTCTCTCAGAGTATTACATTCTAGTTAAGACCCTGCTCCAGATCTTTGCCATCCCAACTATGTTTTTGAGATATGCTGTCTCACTGCAGGCAAATCTCTAGTTAATGTGCCTCCACTTTTCCCTCTTCTATTAAATCGCCCCATATAAATTTACTATGCTTCCTGCCTAGATTAGCAATGGGTATTTGTGAAAATGCAAATGAAGTATTCTTCAGTCTGGCATGCTGGTTTCTCACACTAGGCTCACCATCTTGTCTGGGATGTCAACGCAATTGCCAACCGATTCCTCCCTTGCCAGGAGGCACAATTTGCATTATGTATTCTCCAAAGGCTGCAGCATGAACATTTTTTTAAACATCTATCAGTGGGTATAAAGTATGCAGCCTTTGATTGGCTGTCATGTTTTAGAGAAACTATGAATAACATTCTCAGTACAGCTCTGGAGGACCTGGCTTCTGAGAATCTCAATTTCCTGCAATTTTTAGCAGCTTCAAAGGCTCAAATCAACATAGGTATTTGGCAGCTAAACAATACATGTGTTTCTGGAGGAGGCCGATAGTGATACAAACAAAAACACCCCACCACACACAGTTTGATTTTAAGTACCTTCGTAAAGCTCCAGTTTGTAATGAGTCTTTCAGCTGATGACAACAGAGAGTCCATATTAAACCTGATGTCTTTGCTTTCCCATTTACTACCACTTGTGTTTGAGAAGTTTAAATAATCAGGAAACAGATAAAGAATACTGACATACAGTTCAGATTTACATGAAAAAGCAACAATATGTTTCATTTAAGCAAAACTCTTCTATGTGTTTAACTGAACTTCTCTCATTTCTGTCACCCTTAAGACTACTTCCTACCCCTGCTGAAAAAAGAAAGCTTATGATTAACTGTAGATGTCCAGTAATGGGTTATGCCTTTTCCTGCACCCGTTATTTTGCTTCACACATAATTTTTTATTTCCTCTCCTTGCAAACAAGCAATAAATCAACTAGTGACGACTTTAACCCTATCAAGTTACCACGGGACTTGTCAGTTTCACAGTAGTTTAACAAATTGATGCCAGTTCTGACATCAGTTGGTCCCTACCCTTAGCCACCTTTCTGGATGTTTTTGATGTATGTAGTGCCCCAATGTACAGACATTCCAAGAGTTACACCTTTCCAGCATGGTCCCATTCCCCTTTTAAAACAATGAAAACAAGTCCATCGCAAGAAAATAATTGTGAAAATTAATTTCATTCCAACATGACAAAACATGCCCTGCTCAAATTATTTTGCATTTTAAATAGCATATGAGAAGAAATGAAACACCTGACAGACACATTAATTGCTAATGCATTGTTTAGAGCAGGAAGCAAATGCTCACTCCAAAAGACAGTAAGCACTAGGTTTCCAAAATATCTTCCCAGCATGGTAAAGTCAGCCTTATTTTAAATGATGACAGTTCCATTGCAGAAAGAACAGATATATTATTTTTTAAACTAAAAGCCTTCTATCAATGACGACATTTCTCAGTTGTTAGCCTCATATTTAATTTATAAAACCTGACCTTCCTAATTCAAAAGTCTTACCTGGCATCTCCTTTTGAAAGGTTGGTGTTTACAGGATGAAGAATAACCTTGTTTGCATCCACATCCACCACACATTTTGTATGCAGATCAAGCTCTATAAAGAAATGAGAAAGTGTCAAGTGCTGTTCCTAAAGCACTAGGATTATACACACCATTACTTCCTCCAGACACCAAATTTATTCATGCAGTCTGACAGCCACCCATCACCTAGAGAATAGGAACAGGACTATTGCCAAATTCCACTTCTAGAGATATTCTGACGGGATGGATCCTGTCCAGCTTTAAAGCATGCACTCTTTTCAAAGCAAGAAAGAGTACTTCACTTTACCGAAGGACAATCAGCATATGCAAGGCAGTATGAAACTTCTTCTGGGGAAAGACCCATTAGGCATGGTACCACTTTGACAGGTCTTCTTATTGCTGTCTCAATGCCTCACATACTCGAAGGGAAAGCTGCCCCTACCATCTGCAGCACATTTTCCCCAGCCACTGCTGGGATACTGCAGCATGCCATGCCAGCTGTCAGTCCTGGGGCACCTGCTCAGAGAAATTCAAATCCCATCAAAAATAATTTAGGTCCAAGTGTGTAGAAAAGGGCTCCTGGTCAGCTGGAAAGCCCAATGCTTCCAGATGACGCTAAGCAATGGGATGCACACTATGAGTAACAAGAATAACTGGAATGTATGAGAATTCTCAGCAGTAGAGGCGGCGGGGGGAGGGGGGAAGAAAAAGGGTTCAGATAACACTGACAACAGTCCAAGGTATCCACCCAATGACAAGTGGAGTTAAGATATTAAAAAAGCACCCAGTCACTTGCAATCAAAGTCACTGCCTACAGACAGAGGGGTCTGGACATCAACAAGCCCAGTCCCATGTTTGCGCACTCGATGCTGAACCTGGAAAGTACACCCAAATGCCGATACCTACAAACATGACGCACCCCTCACACCCAGCAGGCACTCTGCAATGCCCTCACACGCTGTGATGACGAGGGGCTATGCCGAATAACCTCCATACAGGTTCAACGCCTCAGATGAATCACCGAAATATGCTCCTGTCTAATCATGTTAATTATAATCCTCATCCTCCTTCATCTCTGCTCTTTCCTTCTGTGTCACCTGTACTTGCTCTTTCACCTCGCAACACCTTATAAACTCAGACTGAAAATCTCTCAGGCAAAGACTGCAGATCTTAATTACTGCACAGCACCTTGCAGACTTCTTGCTGCTGTTGGATAATATGAGGAAATTACTTTGACTTTTTTTTTTTTTTACTTTTTAAAGAAACATTATAGCTTTTGCTCCCTGAAACACAACAAAAAGCCAAAGCTTGAGATTACTGGTCACAGCAGGCAGGCGCATGAAACTGAAATCCTTCTGAACAAAACTACTCCTCTCTTATTAAACTCTGCTTTTGTAGAGGGAAGACAGACAAGCTTCAGAGCCTAGTGTTTATCTTAATTTCCCTCCCCACCCTGAAAGTCAATTTACCTATCATTAATATGCAATACGTGTTTGCTTAGATGAAATTATATTCTCCATACATCTCATATCTGCCTAGGCACTTTATCTTGGTCTGGCTGGTTAGCGATTAACATTCTGCATTGCAGTGACCTGGTTTCCCTCAAGTACTGAAGAAGGTTTTTATTTTCTGCCTCCCTTATGCAAAGTGTAAGGTATGCACACTCTGTATACAAGCAGTATGGTCTCCATCACATTTTTTTGATCCATCTCCTGAGAGAACACTGATGGTGGGTTTTGTCTCCCTGACTGCCCAGTGAACTCAAGGTCTTGCTAGCATTCATTAGACCTCTCTCTGTGAAACACCTTTGGGGAAGCACACAGACAGGATACAAGAGTTCCTTAAAGTCACATGTCCTCACAGGAAAAGAGGACAGACTCAAAGCACATTAATCACAAACAACACACCTTCTCTGATTATCATCATGGCAAAGGACACGTTAAACTCCCTCACCTGAGCATCCCACAGACAAGGAACAGCAGAGTTTCAGACAATGTGATGAGCCAACCTAAGATCTGTTGCCAAACAGGGAGGTCTCAGCCCTTCCTTCTGGCTATCTGTGCCTGCTGCTCACCTTCCACCACTAATACTCTCACCAGACTCCTCTAAGTCACTCTAAGTCACTCCAGTGGCAGAAAGCTGCCTGACACAGGAAATGGATGTATTTGGATACGGCAGAAAGTTACATCAGCCCAAGGAAAGCTCTGAAGAAGCCCTGTAAATAAGCAGTTACACCTGTATGGAGGTGAGGGAGGAGGCAGAAGAGTGGGACCTTCTCCCAGCAGAGATGAACCACAGCATCAAATAAACCCCTACGAAACAGTTATATTCGTCTTCTAAGCTGGGTTATGTATCCAGACAGCCTTAAGACTGCTTACCCCAGTTACCTTGCCAAAAGGCTCACGTGGCAGCTCTCCTTTTAGCCGAAGAAAGAATTTAAATTCTGTTTTAATAGCGCATCATACACTCTCTACAAATTCTGGCTCCATTACAAAGCATGTTCTTTGACTGATTTCTGATTTCTTTAATGCTTCTAGTAAGCTGAGAGATGAATCTTACATTAGCCACTACTGAAAATCCTATCATCATAATTTCCACCACATTGTTTTAAATATTACTAAAGCAGGTTAGCCTTACAGACCATTTCTCTTCCTGCTCTTTTGGCTATGATCAGACATGTACTCTGCCCTTACTTTTACTAGTTTCGGTATCTTCTCAGTAAGCAGAGTACCAACTGCCCCTGAACAACAAGCAAAATTAGAATGAATCAAGCTGAGTGTGCACATCCAAAAACATCAATTAGTTCATCTTGTACTAAGGACTCATTTGTCAAGGCTTGGTATTGCTATTTCTTTCAACTATATAGGTTTGGGGTTTTTTTCAGGCATCCTAAAATTTAGGAGTGAAAAGACAACAAAAGTGGTTTGCTCTCAAACTTTGGAGATTTCTCACAAACCCTGTAACTCAACCCGGCTGAAAAGCTCACCTACTGTTATTGCTAACCTGCTTCTACCTTCAGTCGTGACCAAGCACAAGCAATTACTCATTTGCTTCATCAAATCAAGAAACTAATCAGCTAATTGGTTTTTGAAAACTTAAAACTCCCATCATCTCTAGAAACATTTACTGTGGGGGATGAAAGCCTCTTTCATAGCTGTGGGTTATGAAAGCTGTGATGTCCATAATAAAAGACCAACACATACCTTAGTCACTTTTCCACGTTTACATTTCATAGCTGTCAAAGTGTTAAACAAAGCTGGGCTTGGGCTGAGTGCAAGCATAACTGCTAAGTCATGTGTGTCCATGCTACTCAGAGCGAGTCTCATGGATGACTTATTTTACTTGTCAGACTGGAAGGTGGGGCTTGAAGGAGGACATTCTCCTTCCCCTTTCTCTTGATTTTTTTCAACTCTTCACAAACAACCATAAAAACTGGGATTCAAGCAATGCAGATCTTGGCTGAAACCACACGCATGTAAATCCTAAAAGCAAGGTCCTGCATGTGGGTTGGTGCAATGCCAAGCAAAAGTACAGACTGGGCAGAGAATGGATGGAGAGCAGCCCTGAGGAGAAGGACTTGGGGGTGCTGATCGATGACAAGCTCACCATGAGCCAGCAGTGTGTGCTGGCACCTCACAAGGCCAACCGTGTCCTGGGCTGCATCAGGAACAGCGTGGCCAGCAGGTCGAGGGAGGGGATTCTGCCCCTCTGCTCTGCTCTCCTGAGACCCCACCTGTAGTGCTGCCTCCAGCTCTGGGGTCCCCAGTATAGGAAAGACATGGAACTGTTGGAGCCAGTCCAGAGGAGGCCATGAAGATATCAGGGGACTGGAGCACCTCTCCTATGGAGTCAGGCTGGGAGAGCTGGGCTGGCTCAGTCTGGAGAAGAGAAGGCTCTAGGGGGACCTAATTATGGCCTTCCAATACTTAAAAGGAGTCCTGCAGTAAAGTGGCAGACGGACTGGTCCACCAGCCCCATCCCTGGAAGTCAAAGAATCATAGAATCACTTGGGTTGGAAGGCGCCTTCCAAATCATTAACCACAGCCTAACCCTGCCTAGCCAACTCTAGACCACAATCAAGCGCAACATCTACATACCTCCAGGGATGGTGACTCCACCACTTCCCTGGGCAGACTGTTCCAACGCCTGACAACCCTTTCAGCAGAGAAATTCTTTCTGATGTCCAACCTAAATCTCCCCTGGTGCAGTTTGTAACCATTTTTCTGATCTTACCACTTGAAAGAAGAGACTGACCCCCACCTCTCTACACCCTCCTTGCAGGTAGGGCAATGAAGCTCATCAGCCTTCTTTTCTCCAGACTAAAAAGCCCCAACTCCCTCAGCTGCTCCTTGTAGGACGTGCTCCAGACCCTTCACCAGCTTCGTCACCCTCTTCTGGACACACTCCAGCATCTCAATGTCCTTCCTGTAGTGAGGGTCCCAAAAAGGCACACAGTACTGGAGATGTGGCCTCACCAGAGCTGAGCACAGTGGGACAATTCCTCCCCTACTCCTGCTGGTCACACCTTTCCTGATACAGGCCTGGATGTCATTGGCCTTCTTGGCCACCTGGGCACACTGCTGGCTCATATTCAGCTGTCTGTCAACCAACCCCCCCAGGTCCTTCTCCTCCAGGGAGCTCTCCAGCCACTCTGCACCAAGCCTGGTCACAATAAACCCCGGCAGCGCTACAGAGTGCAGGACCTGGCAACCTGGCAGGTGGATTGGAACCAGATGATCTTTGAAGTCCCTTGCAACACACAGCATTCTGCAATTGTAGGACTATGCCTTTGATAAAGCCTATGTGTAAAAAGAATTCACACCATCATAATGTTCTCTGGGCTTTTTGACTTGCCTAAGAAACAGAGCGCATTTCAAAGAGGGTGGAAAAGTCACTAACCAAGAGAGCAAGAAAAGCAACACCAGGAGCAGCGTACCACTGCATGCAGTGGTGGATTCAGCCAACACTGGTATATTCCCAACAAGAGGTAGGAGTTCACATTCCCTCTGTAATAGCAGTCACGCGTCTGGTAATCATAAACTCAGAGTTTCCACAGCAGTGTTAGGAAACACTAGCACAGGTGCCACTTCAAAATATACTGAACAGGTCTGAGGCAGAGACAGAGTCTACGTGAATGCTGGTGGAATTGGGGAAAGAGTATTTTGGAAAATATTGCATTTTTTCAACTCTGAGAAACCCCCACCTTTGGAAGTGGACAGTTCCTTAACTGCCTTCATAGATTACGCACAGCTAATGACACCAGTGGTTAGATAATGATGTGCATCTCACTCCAGTAGTGTACAGACTTAAACCCAGCTGCATGAGGTGGCAAAAAAAAAAAAAAAATAAAAAAAAAACACACACAAAAAAAAGTAAAAAACAGTGGCCATGCAAGCTCAGCCACTGCTCTAAAAAGTCATCCCACCTTTAAGGTTAGGACATTTCAGAACCAAACCAAATGTTCCAAATAGACAGCTTTTCCAGGGCAGTTAGAAATAATCTTAAAATTAAAGATGATACGGTAAATAAGCTTGTCTGCAAATTATCAAACTAATGGTTGGGACCACAGCATCACTATGGCTTTTAGTACATTACAGAATCACAGAATTGTAGGGTTTGGAAGGGACCTCCATTCATCACCGAGTCCAATCCCTCTGACAAAGCAGGGTCCCTAGAGCAAGTCGCATAGGTCAGCATCCAGATGGGTCTTGAAT
>VXBZ01002578.1:5095-22352 GCA_013399135.1 Heliornis fulica | reverse complement strand
ATTCTATTCTATTCTATTCCTGATATGATATCCTGGTCTGGTCTGGTCTGGTCTACCTCAACATGTTAGATGGTGGCTCAGGCTGGGGTCTGGGTCTAAGCATTTAGGTTCATCTGACTGGGAAGATGAAGCCCAGCTCTTACACTTGGGCCTCGCTTACACATTGAAACCATGGAGTAGGGGAGGATTGTTGGAGAGGCAGGTGAATGTGTCCTGGTCCCTCACTCATGGGTGGCTCAAAACTAAGAAAACACAAAGTATTTCCTCTTAGACTTTGAGAACATCTGTCCTGAGTAACTGGGTTGGTAAGGAGCATTGGTTTTGTGCCACTCAGTTTTTAGTCTTCAAAAAGGGAAAGAACTATATTATTACAGGCAAAGAGCTTGCAGTAGGAGAGGTTGTTACCTAGTGGAAGGCCATAACAATCAGAGAAGCAAGGAGCAGTGTGTAGCTGACAGAAGGACCAAGCCACCTCTTCCACCAAGTTTGAGCTCAAAGGATGACTCTTTGCACAGATATCCCTCTTGCAAAGAAATGCTTTGTATAGCATGTGGCCTGTTGTTCACCTGAGGTAGATATTGGCTCTTAAGAGGCTCTTCTGTAGTCAAACAACTTCACAGCTACTATGTTGCTCCTAATATTCAGCAAATATTGGATCAAAAAAAATAGTATCTTAAGAAAGCATTTCTGGAATGAGAACACCCTCCCACCCCCCACCCACCACCCACCCCGTTCTGCTACAATAGACCATCCTGTGGCTTTTTCTTCTTAATCATTCCCTTCACCTCCATCTCTCTTTTCCCTTCATGAAGTACTGTCACTAGTGAAGATGTAGCAAAATGTGAATTTTCAGAATCTTTATCTCAGAACTACACAGCCCTGAGGTCTTACAGAAACCTTTGCTCAGACTCAATACATCTCAGTTCTCTGAGGTTTTCTACTTCTTTCTCTCCCTTGTGAAATTATAATAACGAAAACCAAATAAAGGCATCAAAACATAAAGCATCAAGAAAGAATCAACCAGTTAACAAGTCGTAAAGCTGACATGGATGTTTCACCATGGTTGGTTTGGAGAGAAGGAGCCAGCCTTCATGGCCTCAAACAATTTGAGACATCTCATGTAGTGTTAACCATTTCACTGTATGTGCTCCAAGTGCTAAGTCACTGCTAGGCTATGGTCAAATAACTAATTGTATTAAAAAATGATGGAAAGCTGTCTTGCTGACCAAGAACTTGATGGGATCTTTTCCCACTATCTTTCACAGAAGCTCCTTTACCTTTGTATATCCCTTTCTTCACCAATTTTCAACTTCTCTGCCATGCTGGAAACCTCCAACCCTTACTCTCCATAAGTCATCTGAGTTCATGGTGATGCTGTACACATACCTGAGGGCAGTACTCGGATTGCAAGAGATACCTGCAAGTTGAATATTCACATGGATTAGCTTAACAAATTACCCTGTGCAAAGAGCCCATTTTCGTTAATTCAAGGCAGAACCAGACTGGAGTGGTTGCCACTAGACTTGTCAGGGCACACCTGGATTTATCCCATGTCAGAATTTGCCTTTAATGATACATTCTACAGCCAAGAGAGACCACTCATGTCTCTGACCCCTCTGCCCTACATGAACTATGAAATTGCACACAAATTCTTTCCCTAAATCTTCATTTCTTTCCACAATTACAGCTGCATGTATTTTATCTCCCATTAGAATCAGTTTTGTTTTTTCTTCCAATCTTCAGACCATTCTGCCCAGATGATTCAATTGTGTTTCAAGTAGATAGTTGTTGCTTCCCACTCCAGGTTTCTTTTCTCTACAGGGATGCTCAGAAACCTGACGGAAGATTGGATAGGAGCTGAAAAACCTTTCTCACTTGCTTTGGCTCTTCAAACTGCAGCATCCACTCAGCAGCAGTTATCTACCCTGCGTCTACAGTTGGGGGAGAGAAGTACCTGGAGGATAATTTTCCTTCCCTAAAATAGTTGTTAGAGATATGTGGGACAATTCACCCTTTTGCTGGTGCTGTTCTCTTTCCAGGAATGATAGAATTGAGCTTCCCAATGAAGATTTAGATGCCCTCACTTACAGTTTTGTAAAGGGAAACACCCAGCAAGCCAACCGTGTCTTGGGCGGCATCCCCAGAAGCAGGAGCAGTAGGGCTGGGAAAGAGGGATTCTGCCCCTCTGCTCTGCTCTGCTCTGCTCTGGGGAGAGCCTCATTCAGTGCTGTCTCCAGCTTGGGGGTGCACAGGACATGGAGCTGTTGGAGCAAGTCTTGAGGAGGCCATGGAGATGATCCATGGGCTGGAGCAGCTCTGCTCTGGAGCCAGGCTGGGAGAGCTGGGCTGGCTCAGCCTGCAGAAGAGAAGGCTGCTTCTGGGGAGAGCTCCGAGCCCCTTCCAGCCCCTCCAGGGGCTCCAGGAAAGCTGGAGAGGGGCTGGTGCCAATGGCAGGGAGGGCTAGGCCCAGGGGAACGGCCTTCAGCTACAGGAGGGCAGAGGAAGAGGAGCTGGGAGGCAGAAATCCTTCCCAGGGAGGGTGCCAGGGGAGGCCCTGGCACAGGGTGCCCAGAGAAGCTGTGGCTGCCCCTGGATCCCTGTCAAGGTTCAAGGCCAGGTTGGATGGGGCTTGGGGTACCCTGGGCTGGTGGGGGTGTCCCTGCCCATGGCAGAGGGTGGCACTGGGGTGGGTCTGAGGTCCCTTCCCTCCCAAACCAGTCTGGGGTTCTGGAATTCTGTGACTCCCACTGCAAACAACCCGGTGGCCCTTTTCATTTGTAGGTGGCAGATCTGCAATGTTCTCCATTGCCCTCTGTCCATGAGTTACAGAAATCAGTGGAGCTCCCTTTCCCCATCCCTGCCAGCACCTGTACCATTAACAGAGGTGTGTGGCTCCGGGAACAGGCTGATCCTGCTTCTCCAAGATTCCTAACGCATCTCTACGTGTATTTTACAGGAACTGTCAGTACTTGGCACTTCAGAAAGTTGTCCTGGCCCTTCTTTTACATGCACTGATGCTCTCAGGCAGAAGGGGGAGCCCATACATTATTTTTTTGTGTGTAGTCGTCCAAAGTAGTGATTACAACGCCATCAAATCAGTAGATTTTTTTTTTTTTTTTTTAACATGAGAATTTCTGCTTAGCTGATGTTACAGCCACATACAACTAGGGGAAGGCTTGTAGAGCCCAGATTACTGTTATCTCTTCCTCTGCAACAATGAGAAATCAAGGAAGATTTGAATTCTAAACAACTTTATCATGTGTCATCACGCTAGTTCAAATGCTAGAAAACAGAATTTAATTAAGAACGCGTTAAACAAACAAACATACAGAGGGAAAACAGATCCTTTGGAAATAGAATAAGTCATAGCTGCCTGACATTTATTTTTTGTTAATTTACTTCCCAACCCACTGGGAAACCAAGTCACGGTACTGTGCTCGTTCTTTGTACAGAAACAGTACGTCAGATGTTTCCTAAGGATGCACAGGAATATTACACTCTTAAAACAAGCTTTGGACTTTTGTAGGGTACTTCCATCAGGACGAGCATCTAAATAAAAACATTTTGCAGTCTTTTTTAGCACTGCCCAAACACCTTTCAACTCCTTTCTCAGAGCGGAAGCTCCAAGGTATGCTACTATCATGTCCTCAATCACAGCAACTTCTCCATCCTAGCACCAAATTTTTGCTCCATGCACGTCCATCCAGGGAATCCTGTAAGTCTGTTTTAGCTCTGAGGAGCTTTGCAGTCCATCATGGGATGGGTTTCTTGTTATTTCTTCTGCAAGAAAGGTTTGGATTGCTCTTATTGATGAGTTTGAAACCAAGCAGGTACTTTTGACTTGTGGATTTAACATCTGTGCAGTCCTTCAGTGGCACTACCCACCTCCTGGCTGCTACTAATACCCTTAGGAATGACCCAAGCAAAGATTTTGGCCATAAAACTTGTGGACACATGAAGCTTGTGTTAGGTTTAAACCACACCATACATACGAGTGGTTGGATTCCACCTGGTTAATTGATGGTGTGTTGGAATTCACATATACCATGGAGATTTACCAGCTTAGACAGGTTTATCAGGAGAACTGTGAGTTTATCCCATTCTCCTGGCTGTGCAAATGGAACTGTGTTGATGCATAGATGCAGTTGCAGCATTAAAGCAGTCCTTTTGCTCTCGTAGCTTCTCATGTTCAGTGAACTAGCTAATGAACACTTAATATGTGTTGAGCTAACCTCAACTGGAAGTGCTCATACTACCTGTTTGATAACTCTGAATTTTCATGAGCTCTGAAGGAGATGAACTTCCCATTGTGCCCACTTTCATTCTCAACTTGTGCCCAGGTCTCTCATGCCCATGCCAAAGGCAACACCAGGGAGCTTCGAAGAGGGCTGATGTGGTCCCTGTAAGAAAGGAGCCTGGGCTATCTTTCATTCCCGATGTCCTCTCAAGGATAGAAGGATGGAGCCAAGAGAAAACCACCAAGACCATGCCCGTCAGCTGCTCTGAACACTGTGCAGCTAAGAGTGCTCTGGGTAACTGCTCTGACCCCTTTGATGGACAAGACAAACAGGAGTCCATGGCAGTGCAGATGCAGCCAAAATCCCCAGGGGTTCAGGAGGCTGCAGGGAAATGTCCAAGTAAGAGTATTGTCTTTTTCCGGGTGGGGGGCAAAACATTCCTGCTGAAGTGGGTGATGAGTGAAAACGTTACCACTAAGAAATAAATGTACTTAGAAATGTGAACTAAATTGGATTCATGGCTTCAATTTAAAAGAAGAAGAGCAAGTTGTGCTGCAGAAATGTAATGACAATGTAGCTCTGAAATGAGTGAAACTATTAAGAGATCCTAAGAGATATCAATTATATGTCAGAAATTTGGTTCATGACAAAGGTTTTGAGACTGTAGAATTAATATGCAGGTTTGGAGGGAGGGATCCCAGGTCACAATGGGAGCTGGAGATAGAAATCTGAGCTAAAAGCTGGTAGGAGTTCCTGTAAAACTAGAAACATTGAGAATCTGGAGAATACATAGTATAATCTTCCCAAGAGCACAAATTAAGTTCTTACCATGTATGACTTGGATGCTGGGGTATAAATTAACTTTTATTTGAAACCACAGTGCAAGCTTTCCATGGAAACCTTGTCCTTTTGAACAAGGGCAGGTTTCAGACTATGTGATGAAGAAATCCTTCCTTGAGTTGGTGTTTCTGCACCTGATGTGAAGATAAAGTCAAAAAGATAAACTGCAAATCTGAATGTAAGGAAAAGGTTTTCACTGTGAGGGTGACAGAGCCCTGGACAGGCTGCCCAGAGAGGTTGTGGAGTCTCCTTCTCTGGAGACATTCAAGACCCATCTGGACATGTTCCTGTGTGATCTACTCTAGGTTATCCTGTTCAGGCAGGGGGTGGACTAGATGATCTTTCAAGGTCCCTTCCAACTCCTAATGGTCTGTGATTCTATGAAAACAAATTTTCTCATTAAGAGTTAATGCAATACAGAAGTCAAAATGCACAGGGACATTATACTGCTGCTTAAAATCATTCCCATCCCAAACCTGTCCCTGAACAAAGGCACAAGATGATAGTGGCAGTGTGATGCTTAAATAATGTAATGTTGAATTACTTAAAGAATTGTACTTGCAAACAACTCTATACTGGTAGGTATTTCTGATGTAATATTAGAAAAAAAAATGTATTCACCAAAATAATTTGGTGGCAGAAGTGTGAAGGACAGAGAAATAGTCTAATAACAGCAGTTAGCAGAGCACGGTATTGAATGATTGACAGTGAATCTGCAAAACATTGGGCAGGTAAGTGATGGAGAGTTGGGTATTACTGTGCTGTTAAAGGGTTCCCTCCTTTCAGGAGAAATTAGAAAAATTGCGGCACAGAAAAAAACCCAACAAAACCAACCCAGAAAAAAGATCAGAGGTTTATGTTGTAAGGGTACAGATATTTAGGAAATCTGTAAGGTTTGGGGCTGAAGAGGCATAGATTTGTTTATGCTGAAAGAAAATGCATGTTATTTCTGGATTAGAAACGGAGATGCTCAGGAGTCACAGATACATGATGGGGAAAAAAAGGATGCTCTGAGAGGACTGCATGAATTAAAGCCTTTTCAGCCCAGGAATCATGTGTACATGTTAGAACACATGAGAGATGAGCATGTGATCTGGGACAGCCAGCACAGCTTCACCAAGGGAAGATTGTACCTCACCAATCTGGTGACCTTCTAAAATGCACTGACAGCATCAGTGGATAAAGGGAAGGCAAGTGATGTCATCTACCTCGACAAGGCCTTTGACATGGTCCCCCACAACATCTTTATCTCTGAATTGGAGAGATGTAGATTTGATGGATGGACCATCCAGTGGATCAGGAAGTGGTTGAAAGGATGCAAACAAAGGGGGTGGTCAATGGCTCTATGTCCAGGTGGAGGCTGGTAATAAGCTGTGTCCCCCAGGGCTCTGTCTTGGGACCGGTGTTCTTTAACATTGACGATGGAATTGCGTGCACTCTCAGCAAGTTTGCTGATGACATCAAGCTGAGTGGTGCAATTGACACAACAGAAGGAAAGGAAGCCATCCAGAGGGATTGGACAGCCCTGAAAGNTTGGACAGACCTGAAAGGTGGGCCCAGGTGAACCTCATGAGATTTAACACTGAAAATTGTAAGGGCTTGCACTTGGGCTGGAGGAATCCTGACATAGATACAGCCTGGGAGAAGAGCTCCTGGAGAGCAGTCCTGATGAGAAGGACCTGGGGGAGGAGAAATTGACCATGAGCCAGCAGTGAGCTCTTGCAGCTCGGAAGGCCAAGAGTGTCTTGGGCTCCATCAGAAGAGGGGTGTCCAGCAGGGACAGGGAGGAGATTATCAAGGGTAGAGAGTGGTTGGACAAGGGGGAATGGACTGAAGCTGGAGGAGGGAAGGTTTAGGTTAGATATCAGGGGGAAGTTCTTCACAAAGAAAGTGATGAGGTTCTGGCACAGGCTGCCCAGAGAGGTGGTGGATGCGCCAACCCTGGAGGTGTTCAAGGCCAGGTTGGATGGGGCCCTGGGCAACCTTGTCTAGCTGCAGGCTTGGAGGTTGGTGGCCCTGCCTGTGGCAGGGATGTTGAAACTTGATGATCCTTGGGGTCCCTTCCAACCCAGACTATTCTGTGATATTACATGATGTTAAAATGTAGGTAAAAAGAGCAGTAGCACATAGAGAAGTTGCTCTGTACTCCAGTGAGGTAGGTACAAGGCACGGGTAGATCTCTATATCCCAAGAATGGCTGTCCTGGAGGAGGTTGGAGGTCGATCTGGCCCAGGATCCTGCCTCCAAGATCAGTAATAAGTGGTATCTAGGGCAGAGTAGAGCCGAGTGTGTTCACATAGTCCTGCTTGCCAATCTGGAGATGTGATTTCCATGTACAGACTTCAGCAGGTAGGAAAGGCACTTTTAACGGGGTTACAGCAGCCGAGTTCCATAGGACTAATGTTAGGAAATTCAGGTTTCCTTTGGCTAAACTGTAAGCAAGCCCCACAGAGTTTTACAGACCTGTTTTATGAGTGGCTGTAAGTGATTTAGAAGATTCCCTCTCCAGACACGTTTGTTTATTTGGGTGCTGCTCTGGTGCAGGAGTTGCCAGCAGCACTTCCCTGCTGGGACTCTCCAGCTGGAGCTGCACTTCCCTGTTACACTGCTCCTGCGGATGTCCCAGGACCTAATTTCTTGTCTCACCTTGGATTGAACCCTCAGCATGTGTGTCTGTGAACTGGTGTGTTGGAGGCCAGTTGGGCTTGAGCCGCACTCCTTGACGCTCCCATAGGAGCGCCAAGGAGTGCGGCTGAGCCAGAACACCACTGGATGTGGGTGCCAAAGCACAGAAGTGTGTTTCCTCATGGGCTTTTGGGCATCGGGACATCCTGCAAGGCTGGATGTGCTGCCACATGAGTGTCATGAGAATTTTGGGAGCAAGGTCTCAGTTGCTCTGGGGGAACCCTGTGCGTGACCACACAAACAACAGTGGCAGAGGTGCTCCGGTTCTCCCCAACCTCTCGGGTAGACAGCACTGCCTCTATGCCAGCCCCGCTCCTATGTTCCCTCTCAAGTGCTAAGAAGTTGCTAAGCAACCTCAATCCATCTAGCAACCAGCAGCATCACCACTGCGGCGGGGATGCTTGGGTACCATTTTGTCCTGCTGCAGCTATTGCGCCTGGGGAAGCCCCACCCTTCCCTGTCCTCCAGCCAAGAGTGACCCCAGGGCTGTCCCCAAATTTGTACAAAGATGCACGTGTACCAACAGATAAAAAATGGACAGACCCGGTCTTTACATGAAGCACCTTTGCTTTGGTTCATAGAGAGTCTTTAGGCATAGTGTGGATTTCATCAGCATGAGCAACATGATGTATTTCTAGGTTATAGGTCTCTGTTGGCACCCAAGGGTTGGGTGATGCCATGTGGGGTGATGGGAGCTGCATGGGCACAGGGTAGGTGAGAGGCAGCACCTTGCTCGACTCACACAAACACTCAACACGAGCAGAGGGATCTCACCTGACTTAGCTGAGATGTTAGATGTGTCCATCTGGGCTAAGGAAGCTGGGTCTCTTCAGCTTGGAGAAGAGGAGACTGAGGGGTGACCTCATTAATGTTTATAAATATATAAAGGGTGAGTGTCAGGAGGATGGATCCAGGCTCTTCTCAGTGTTGGCCAGTGATAGAACAAGAGGAAATGGTTCCAAACTGAAACACAGAAAGTTCCATCTTAATAGAAGGAGGAACTTTTTCACTGTGAGGGTGACAGATTACTGGGACAGGCTGCCCAGAGAGGTTGTGGAGTCTCCTCTGGAGACATTCAAGACCAATCTGGACATGTTCCTAAGTGATCTACTCTAGATGATCCTGCTTGGGCAGGGGGGGTGTGGACTTAGTGATCTCTTGAGGTGTCTTCCAGCTCCTAATATTCTGTGATTCTATGATTTTCAGCTTTAGCATCCTAAACACGGTGATGAGCTGGCAAATCTTCATTGCTGAGACTTTTCTTTTTTCCCCCACAGGAAGTAAAAAGCTTGGCTAAAGGGGGGTAGTCATGAAAAATTATCTGTGCCAGCTTTCTTTATAACTAGAAAATTGTTACTGTGTGAAAAAAATGTGCTCATTCTTTTCCTCCTACTTCCTCCTTCCAGCAGTGCAGCTCCTCGGCACTGTAGAGGGGCAATGCTTTCAGCCAAGGCATGCATGAGTGTGTATAGATGACCATATTGCTTGGGGACAGTGTGATGGTGAACCCAATAGGCATTTTGGCATGGTTCCCTTTGTACATCGCTTGCATCGGTCCATCTTCACAAGCCTCCGGCTTTCCTTCACGTGGAGTTTTGAGTTGGTTCTTCCCAAAGGCTTCAGGGATTTTCTGAGTCCCAATCCTGGACTGAGCCTGCAGCTGTGCAGCACTGAATCCTCCCTCTAGTGGCTGCCGCACTGAAGTGTCGAGAGATGCTCTGCATGCATCAGATAATCCCTGCTCAGGAACGGACAGCAGTGCCAAAATCAGATCGTCTGCCAGTGGTCCACAGTTCCTGCATGCTGGGAAGCCAGACCCGTAGCATGTGCTGCACTAGTGCCATGCTCCAGCTGTGTTGCATGGGGTTCGGTCACGTTAATGTGATTCCTGACATTCCTTGATTTAGATGGAGTATTTGCAATGCAGGATTTGTCCTCTTGACCTGGCAGAGAGGGGTGTGAATGGGAAGAGCTGTGTCAGGCTTCCTGTCTGGGACTCGCCGAGTGTCTGGTCAAGGGCACTTCTCCCTCTCGTGGGTTTTGTACTGCTAACATTTTGGATTCATCCAGACCAGAAATGCCAGGGTAAACACTGGTTTTATTTTAAATCTCATTAGAGTTCCTCTGTGTTTCATCATCCTGCAGTTATGCTGTTTGCTGCAGCATCACTCCTTGCAGCAGGAGGAATTGCAGAAAAAGCCTCTGCGGCTGATGGGAAAAGCACTGCTGTCCAGCACACAGGACTCCCACTGGCATCTACACCTCTTCTCCATCACCATGAAGCTCAGCCAACATAACCGTATGTGCAGCGATTCCTGGGGTAAAGTACTGAATCTTGTACCAACAGCCTATCTAACAGCATTTTTCTGGCCAACCCGGAGATGCTGCATAGATGTTGTGAGGACAACAACCAGAACAGCACATCTGACACTACCTGGTATGAATACATCGGATGGGGGCTGCTGGAGCCTGAACAGCTCCTGGGAGGTGCGTGTGATGTTGCTCATCTCAGCTTGTCCTAGATCCAGAGCCCTCCAAGGAGAAATGGCTTTGCAAAGCCAGTGTGACTATTTAAGTGTACGCATTGCTAAACCTTCTGCTGATGGTTTGAACAAAACACGGCTGTCCCTTGTGGGGGCTGATTTTTACTATCCTATGGATAGGAGCTTATTTGGCTGTTGGTGGAGCCTCTACTGTATCTCCCAGCCTTTCCCAGCTGTGACAGTGACCGAAATCTTAAGAAAAGTAAAACAGAGAAGCAGACATTACCCCTTGAATCCAAGAGCTGGGGCTTTGAGGTTGCGCAGAAACTCTGGGGATGTCTCTGGGACCACAAGAGAACACCTTGGCCACTGCATGTTGCATGGGACAACAGACAAAGGGAAGTCATGATGTCTCCTTGGCTCTGCTCCCTTACATGCTGGCCCATGGATGGATATATATATATGATGGCGTACATTATAGTAGGTGTTATAACATCTGCTCTGGGCTGGAGTGAGCTGAGGTTCAGGTGTGAAACAAAATACAAATAGAAAAAAACATGAAAAGCTCCATCTCAACTCTGAAATACATGAATAACTGGACATTTGGCACCTCTGCATGCTCGCAGAGGAGCACACTGCCTTCTTGTGCTCCCCATCACTGGGGATGCCAGCATCACCCAACCACCATCGTCAGACACGTTATTTCCCTGTGCTACAGCCAGGTATTTATAGGCAGCAGATCTAAGCAGTAATTAGGCCATGGGATAATTTCAACTTGCACTGGGACTGCCGAGCATTGCTGGTGGGGAGCAGATCTTTGCCCAAAGGGCACCAAACTCCCTTCTAGATGCATTGGTCCTCAGATGGAGCAGGAGACGCCAGTTCAGTGTGTTCAGTGACAATCTTCACCCGCTTGTCCCTCTTGAAGGTCACTGAGGGCATATCGCGGTAAAGAATAGCTCCTTTTAGGCCATGTGAGATATTTATATAGATAAAGGCTGCCGGTGGCTGGGAAGCTGCCCAAGACTTTAATGGTTTAATTGCCGTTTCCTGTATGTTCCCCTCTCTGTTGTTCATCACAGATGACAATTGTGGTTTTGTGTCCGTGGGTCTGGGCAGGGTGTCCCTGGGAATCTCAGCTCCTTGTGCAGTTACCACTCCTGGATACCTCTGCCGGTCTGGGCACGACCTTGAAGTTTGTCCCCAGTTAAGATGCTCCATATGGGCCTTATCTCCTAATGGGAACACTTACAGATGATGCTGGTCCCTTTTTTACCCCAAGGCACGAGTGAGGGATAGAGACAGATTTGGGCATCCTTGAATAACTCATAAAACATGTTGGGGTGAGATCGGGATGGACAAGATGCTCAGCAAAAATCAGGGGAGGACTGGGAAACAAGCACATTTGGGTACCCTGGTACTCACTGGAGGTGCCACAGAGCTCCATTAGTGTAAAGCAGGACACAATTAGACCTATTAAGATTTGTGTGTGCTAGCAGATAAATACAGCGTTTGCTCCACCCTGATATTGATCCTGAAATAAAGCCATGCCATGCTCCGCTCCCAGTTCCATTATCTCCAACCCCAAACGCCCAGAAATCACAGCCAGAAACCCCCAGATCACAAAATTGGTTTGAAGTTCGTATTTTTAGCTGTCTTCTAATGTGCTTTGAATTTGCCTTCTGGTTTTTTAGCTGCTAGAGTAAACTCAGCTCATGCCTCAAACCTTTTGAAAATCGAGATTTTTAAAAAATCGATTGCCTCCAGGGCCTTGAGCTTTAAGAAAAACAACATATATGTATGTATATGTATTCCCACGTATATTTATACCTTCACAAAATGAGATGCGTGGTAAAAATTACAGGAGCTGGCAACACAACCGCCTTGTCACAAGCATCCCTTTGAAAGAGTGACAAACCACCTACGCCTGGTGCACTGTGCTTTGTCTTCCCAGGACCGAGATGAGAGGACACACGTTGGCTCAGCTAAATTGAGTCCTGTCAGTCCTGATCCCTCATGTCACCCACCGGTGGGTTTCACACGTGCCCATCCTCCCTGCTTCTCCTGAAATGTTTAGATACCTCCCTGAATTCAGGCTGGGCTACAGCCAAGGTCTGGATGTCTGCTGTAAATCACAGAGGTCTTCTCGGCTGTGCTTTAAAAGCTGATCCTGAGCTGAAGTCATGCCAGGATGAGTTTTATCAGTGATAGGAGGGAGAACCTAACAAAAATATTATAAATCTTTCAGAGTTTTTTTTTTTAAAGGAAAAGCTTTTTTCCCATGGGCATCGTAACAAAGTGAGTTGCCCCAGGATTGAGTCGGTGCCCACCACACGCCCCCGCACACGTCTCTGGTTAATTCATCTCCTTGGCACTTTTTCCTCAGCACCGTTGCTCTGTAAATCTGCTGGAAAAACCTGCTGGGAAAGTGTGTGTGGGCATTTGTGTGTGCAGGGATGGTGCCACCTCTGCTGTGGGCACTGTGCAAGTCCAGCATGGCCAGCCAGGCCAAGGAGGGGATTGTCCTGATCTACACTGCGCTGGGGCAGCCTCATCTTGAGCACTGGGTGCAGTTTTGGGTGCCACAGGGCAAGAGGGACATAAAACTATTGGGGAGTGTCCAGAGGAGTGCAATGAGGATGGGGAAGGATCTGGAGGGGAAGTCTGATGAGGAGAGCTGAAGTCCCTGGGTCTGTTCAGCCTGGAAAAGAGGAGGCTGAGGGGAGACCTCATGGCGCTCTGTGGCTTCCTGACGAGGGGAGCGAAGGGCAGGCGCCGATCTCCTCTCTTTGGTGACCAGGGATAGAACCTGAGGGAACGGCATGAAGCTGAGCCAGGGGAGGTTGAGGTTGGATGTCAGGAAGAGGCTGTTTCTTGGGAGGGGGGTCGGGTACTGGAACAGGCTCCCCAGGGAAGTGGTCCCAGCACCCAGCTTGGCTGAGGTCAAGCAGCATCTGGACAATGCACTCAGTCCCCTGCTCTGACTTGTCTGTCCATGTGTAGAGCCAGGAGTTGGACTCGATGGTCCTTATTGGTCCCTTCCAGCTCAGGAGATTCTGGGATTCTATGACCCTGTGGGGAGCTGCACAACAGGCTGTTCTTTGGGGCCAGGTTGTAACATCAAGACCACCACTGGGTAATCCCAGCCCAGACACCTGTTCCTCTGCCTGTCATGGCATCACAGGAAGGCTCTGAGCCATCACAGTTAATGCATAAGGAGCACAGGGATGATCTATTTATAGCTAGTGTTCTCAGCCATCTTTTTTTTTTTCTTTTTTTGAGGCTTAATAAGGGCTTGGAAATGATGTGATGGGTCCCCAGATTGGTAGGAGAGGTCTGTAGGACCAAAAACTGGAGCTAGAGCTTTGCGGGAACGCACTGCTCATCCTGAGCACAAGGGAGACAGATGTTCATCCAGGCAGGGAGTTGTGATGGTGGGGTCGATCCAAACTCCTTTGTCACCACAGCAAACCTCCAGCTTCCACTTCCTTGAAACTAAGGAAAATCTTTTTTCTGAAACTCTGGTTTAACACAATCAGGTTCTGTTCTAGAAAAGGGGGAGTCTGGAGATCTGTTCTGCCAATGATGTGAGTTTTCGTTTCTTCTGTTAAACACATCTGTAATCATTCCCTTACCTTGCTGGATTTGGCCACCAGCTTGGAGGTCTACTTGCACCACCACTAATCAGTGGATTAGAACCAAGGACTGTCCCTTTAACCGTTCCAGAGACCATACTGACATTTCTTCTCTGCTGACTTTCACCTTGCAAATTATAAAGAGAAATGCTTGGATAAAATACAGTACATCTTGATTGGTGGGTTTTAACCCCTGGCCCATGGATGGCTGCTGCTTTGGACCACAAGACTGCTCTTGTTATATATATATTTTCAACATTATACAAACAAGGCAAGAAAGCAAGAGAGAGGAATTAAGAGTTAGTTTTATGGGCATTTCAGAAGTAGCCTATTTTTTTCCCTTGGCTGCAAGTGATGGCAATAGGACACAAAGAGCCTTTGGGATTTCAATTTGGATTGGGATTTTAATCCTAATTTACAGATAAGTTAGAGTCATGGACCAATGTATGTAGGAACAAGACCTTTAGATGTCACTTGGTCCAGCCACAGAAGCTTAGCTAGTCTTACGTATTTTTAAAAGTCATTTAGGCTGTGTTTTTATTCCCAAGAATGGTGGGAAATATGGGGGTCTAACTTACTCACTTGTCCTTAGGAAGGATAAAATATTTTCTTATGTCATTCCCAACACACATTTTTTAGCCTGGCATTAAAACCTCCCAGGAGCAGAGTCTACCCCAGGTGCAGGCAATGCATCCTCATGCTAAACTAACCTCATGAGATCAAACTTCCCTTACAGCACAATAAGAAGTGCTCATAGTAACCACTGAATCAAACAACATTTATTTTACTGACTGTCTCTGTAAGTGAATCCTGGTTTTGGCTGGGCTATCGGGATCACTAACTCTATGCTAATGAGGACTGCATCAAGAGGATGCTGCACTGGGGGGTGTATGTAGAGAGAGGATGGAGAGGTAAATTCAGGTCCCTTGTAGGTATGGAGATCACAGAATCACAGGATCACTGGATCACTAAGTTGGAAAAGACCATGAAGATGATTGAGTTCAACCATACCTGTCCTCACCTAAACCACATCCCTGAGTACCTCATTTACCTCTCTGTCACCAGGGATGGTGACTCAACCACCTCCCTGGGCAGCCTTTTCCACATCCCAACAACTACTTCAGTGAAGAATTTCTTCTTGACATCTAATCTGAACCTGCCCTGGTGCAGCTTGAGGACATTTCCCTTTGTCCTGTCACCTGTCACTTGGCAGAAGAGACCATCTCCCACCTCTCTACAACCTCCTTTCAGGTAATTGTAGACAGTGATAAGGTCTCCCCTCAGCCTCCTCTTCTCCAGACTAAACACCCCCAGCTCCCTCAGCTGCTCCTTATAAGGTGCGTTCTCCAGATCCTTCACCAGCCTGATTGTCCTTCTCTGACTTGCTCTGGGACCTCAACATCCTTCTTGTAGTGAGGGGCCCAGAACTGAACACAGCACTCGAGACGTGGCCCCACCAGTACTACATGGTCCTTTCCCATTGCGTATCCCAACCCATCTCATCCCATCACCCCTTGTTAAACCACCCAGGACATTTGCCTTCTTTCTAGGAAAATCTGACCAGACAAATTCCTCCCTGTATAGCAGAACTCAAAATAGTAGGGGACAGGACGAGAAAACGCAATATAATAAGCCACGCTATAGTGCCATCTATAAATATTTTACCAGGAAAGGTATGTGGCTGGTATTTTGAACAAATCCCCAGTCACAGTTTTAATAAAGTGCCTTTATCATGCCACTCTGCCATGTTTAAATCTAATTCCAGTTGTCAGTCAAATCGCTGTATGTTATTAACCTATGGGCATAATTGCCTATTCCGAGTCTGCAGCTCTAAGAGGCTTTATGTACGACTGTAATAAATGAAATAACTTTCATGATTCCAGCTCGCAGTTGAACACATTGACATTGGAAATTACACGCGCACACGTATTACTGGTGTCTCTCCCTGTAAAAGATATTATCTGTGCAACTATGACTGCAGAAGACCCGTGTTATCAGGGGCTGGGGGCTGATATTAGCTCACCCCTGCAGCTGGTGCCACATGGAAACACTTCATCCCAGCCTGGTTTGAAATAAAAAGTCTCCATCCAAATAAGCAAAGGATCATAAAATTGCCACTGTGTGTATCGGTGATGGAGAAATCCTCATGCACTGCTGTGGCTAAAGTGATTTATATCAGATTTAGACATTGATGACTGCTGTCTCTTCATTGCCAACCTCCTCCCCCTCTCCCACCATGTCATACTTTGTAGCTGTCAGAGGCAGCGATGCCAAAGAAGAGAATGGTTTGCTGGTCTATTTTTTTATTTGTCATCACCGAGGTAAGGCAAATGTGAAGCACAAAGTGGTGTTTTCCTGCCTTTTTGTGCTTCCAAAAGCAACAGCACAAGTCAGGGGACAGAAAAGTGTCATCAACCGCCAAGGGATGGAGGTGCTGTAGGCAGCAGGTCCTGAAGGACATCATCTCAACCTCTCTTGGACATGACCAGACTTTTGGCCTGGCACTGGACCAGGCTGCCCAGAGAGGTTGTAGAGTCACTGGCGGAAAGAAGACGCTGGGAGACCGAAGGTAGTGACTACCTTTTATTGTCTCAACTACTTGCAGGAACTTCATGTGATTTTATACTTTTTAGTTACATTACAGCAATTTGAGTGTCAGCACATGATTGGATAACAACTTGTTTTTGCAAGTATTGATTGGTTAGTACTTAGCAGAAAAACATGTTTTAAGTTTACTGATCAGGGGTTCTAGATAGGAGCTAAGAGTATGAAAACCAAACAAGATTGTTTTGAGAGAATTCAGCTAGCTTCTGAAAAACAACATGGGAACGAGAATGTTTTGGGAACCGAACTGAAAACAGGGCCTTCGCATAACTCATGATGCTCTCTTTCTCATGGTATTCTTTCTTCTTTGTTCCCTGTTTACCACTTAGGCCTCATCTTGTTCTTCTGTACTTTTCCATCTGTAATTGGCATCAACCGTAACATGTCCGGCTGTTCACATCCTCGGTCACATAACCATTCTTTAACGACGTCCTCCACAAGTCACCGTCCCTGGAGGTGTTCAGAGGTCACCACCACTGTCCAGCTGTGGCACTTTGGAACATAGTTTAGTTGATGTGGTGGCATTGGACAGACGGTTGGACTTGATTATCTTAATGGTGTTTTTCAACCTTAAAGATACCCTGATTCTATGATTTACAAGAAGTTATGGTCTCCCCCAGCAGTAACCTGTGCCGGGAGCATCTTACTTGTCAGTGCTGGACCCCTTGGCCATTATCACAGAATCACAGACTGGTCTGGTTTGGAAGGGACCCCAAGGATCATCGAGTTTCAACCCCCCTGCCACAGGCAGGGCCACCAACCTCCAGGCCTG
>VXBZ01002567.1:28244-39826 GCA_013399135.1 Heliornis fulica | reverse complement strand
CCCGCTACCAGAGGTCGCGGTGAGCGAAGCGCCGGGTCCGCGCGCCTCGGTAGCCTCGTGTGTGGCGGCGTTAACGGCATGCGGGGAGGGGGCGGTACGAGATGGAAGTAAACGAAGGAGCCGAGTCCGTTCAAACAATAAAGCGCTTTTTGTCCGAGGACTTCAGAGCTGCCTCCCCGGTGTGGTGGGTGTGGGGCTCCACGCCCGGAGCCAGGTGAGCAGCCCGCGGTCAGCTGTAGCTGGAACCAGGAGCAGAGGTGCCCTGGGGTCTCGTGCCGATCTCCTCATCCAGCCGAGAGCCTTTGGGGTGCGAGAGTCGCATTTTTCCATCGCTAATTCAGTTAAAATTGAGCTAGAAACATCCCGAGGGTGCTACAGATGTGCGCCGTGGATACGAACTCTCCTACCAGAGCTCCGTGTCTGTCAGCATGGCAGGGCGTGAGTGTGCCTTGGAGTGAAGCCCTGACAGCTGCTTCAGAGTACTGGGGGATGATGTCTGGTCAGTGTATTGATATGAATTAATCCAAAGCTTGCTCTGACCAGGGGAAGAACATCTGTAGAACGTTTGTGGCTCATGTAGCAGCTCCTCTGTTCAAAAACTCTCTCTTCCAAAGTCAGCTCTCCCCGCAGTGCACGGGCTTTTCAGAGAAGGTGGTTGCTCGCAGCAGCTGCATCTCAGCCATGTCTGGGCCCAACACCAGCTGCAGCAGAGCTGCCAGCCTGCATTTCAGAGCCTCCCAGCCATGACATCCAGCAGTTCCCACTCAGGTGATGTGGTGGCTCTGCAGCCAATGACCTGAGTAACTTCAGGCACTGAAAGGTGAACCTGGAAGGTCTGAGTAACCAGTTAAGCTGCTACAACTGGTGTCTGGTTCACTCTTACTAGCTCAGTAAATCTGATTCCATTTGCTGTGGCTGTTGGTTGTCTGGTGCAGGAAGAACAAATCGAAGGGGGGTGTGTGCATGTGTTTCTCTGTCACGTTACCTCTGTGTGCCCATACTTGGGCTCTCAGACTTGGAAACAACCCCTGTGTTGTCAGGCTCACATCAAGGACTCCCTGTGGGCTGGGCTTGAGGTGTGACAGTGCTGACCACAAGCTCTCTCACCTGCGGGGGCCTTGAACCCTGTCATCTTGTCAGGCCCATGGAGTTGGGGGATGATGACTGCGGTGGGACCAACCTGTGGCCTTTAGTCCTTCTTTGCCTGGTCAGTCTGTCACAGAGCTGCTGCCTCTCTGCACTGTGCTGCATGCAGTGCTGTGCTTCATGTGGAGAACTTCCCATTCCATCTACTAAGGAATGTTTTTCCCTGACAGATGTTTTCTGTCCTTTCTTGCGGTGCCATTCTGTGAGACTCGATGTGCTGCAGACCTCTGGGTCCCCCCATCGGGGTGCTGTGTTCACTCTGGACAAGATGTGATCTCCACATTCCTTCTCTGTTTGCTAACTGTGGCTTTTGTTTCCTTACCCAGTTGATTGGTTTGGGTCCCCACATCTCCAAGAAGAAGCAGGACCTAGACAAGCTTTATGATCTAAAAGCTAAGCCCGACAGATTATGAACCAGTTTGGCCCATCTACCTTGATCAACCTCTCCAACTTCTCATCGATAAAGCCAGAACCAGCCAGCACTCCCCCACAGAACTCCATGGCCAACAGCACCACGGTGACAAAGATGCCTGGGACGCCCAGCGGAGGACGGCTCAGTCCTGAAAGCAACCAGGTAGTTTCATCCCTGAATTTAGGACATTTCAGGGGAGGTGCTTGGGCCTGTCTGTAGCTTAATTCCTCCTTAAGTTTCTGTCACAAAAGGTCATGTCTACATCAGTATCAGTGAGTGAGCCGGTGTCTTTGTGTATTCCTCCAGTCCCAGGTGCTTTCAGGCTCGGTGGGTTACTGACACTGGTGTGTATTGGAGTGACTGGGCAATTTTGATGTAAGGGAGCCAGGAAGGGCCAGACCTTCCCCTGGTGTCACTCAGCCATGTCTGTCTCTTTCATCTCCCCAGGCTGACAGACAGTGGCGATACCCTTTGGCCATGTCCTGTTGGTGCTCAGCAGCAGTAAAATCCTGTCCCCTTGCCATGTGAGCCAGTGCTGCCTTCTCCTGCCCCAGGATAACCCAGCACCATATCTCTGTTTCCCCATTGAAAGGCTAATGCTGATAAGCACTGGAGATGTGGAGACGTTTCCTTTGTGCCCTGAGCACCCTGGAGTCACCGATATTTTTCTGTCTGCCCCTGTGGACTCCTGGTGTGGCCTTTGTCCCCTCTTGAAGCAGCTTTACCTCAGCCAAGGGGCATTTAGTGCAGGACACTAATATATCCTGGCCTGCTGCATTGCACTTTCTGTTCAGAGCACCCACTAGTGCTGGAAAATGACTCTGTAACACCTGATGCTTCTTATCTGCCATCCCCAAACTGATAACCCTGTGTCAGCAGGGTGACTTGGGGCTGGGGGGAGGCAGGGGCAGGAGATCTTTTGTGGCTGTGCTGAAGCAGGGTGGTAAATCATTCCTCTTCTCACACATGCTCAGGTTTTAACCAAGAAGAAATTGCAGGACCTGGTGCGTGAGGTAGACCCGAATGAGCAGCTGGATGAAGATGTGGAGGAGGTAGGTACCACCGCGTGGCAGAAAGAGCTGACGTGGGATATTTCATGGGCCACCAGCCTTTAGTCTGAGGCTGTAGGTTGGTTTGTTTACACTTCTGTGCCTCGTGTTTGCTGGAGCCTTCAGCCACTGCAGTCTGTTACTGCATCCCATTGTCAGAGAAGAGCTTTAGAACAGTAATTGCCACAAACACCCTTGAAATACCGGCTTCTGCCAGTTCATTTTCATCCCTTCACCGTCATTTCAGCCACGTGGTACTGACAGGACCGGTTGTTGCCCTTTTCTGCTGCAGATGCTCTTGCAGATTGCTGATGACTTCATAGAGAGCGTGGTGACAGCTGCCTGCCAGCTTGCACGGCATCGCAAGTCAAACACCCTGGAAGTGAAGGATGTCCAGTTGCATCTTGGTGAGTGATTTTTCAGGTTGGGTTTTTTTTACCTCTCAGCTGGGCGCTGGGCACGTGCCCAGAAGTCAAGGCATGGCCACAGTGTTGGGTTGGGAAACCACGAGTAACAACTAATTTGTTGCTACTTAATTATCTGTGGATGAAGGGGGTGTCTTCCTCTAACCCTCTCCACACTCTGTGGGTGTCCTGCTGGTGTGTTCCCAGTGATGAGGCCGTGGCTGGGGTAGAACGTGCTGACCCGCACTCTGTCTCTTCCAGAGCGTCAGTGGAACATGTGGATCCCGGGCTTTGGTTCTGAAGAAATCAGGCCCTACAAAAAAGCCTGCACTACAGAAGCTCATAAACAGGTGAGGAGCCCTCAGGAGCACCAAGAACTGTGTAGGAGAGCCCCAGCATGGGGGAAGGATGGTCTTGGGCTCCTGTAGGAAGTGGATTTGTAGCCTTTTCCAGGTGGTTTGGACTTTAAATTACTTCTGGAGTCTCCTCACCCATTTGTGCAGAGGGTTCAGGTTGCTCCAGCTCCTCTGGGGGGATGTGGGCTGTGCTCTGAGAGAAGCTGTGGTACTGGGTGGCTGAAGGGCAGCCCAGCTTGGAAGGGTTAAAAAAACGCCTGAGAGCTGCAGACAGGAATTTTTGGGCTGCCACCTGTGCTCTGTCTGTGCCCAAGGCACACAAACCTCTGTGCTCGGGCATGGGGGGCTGAAATGCTCCAGGTCTGGATGTTCCAGCTGGTCCCAGGCCTCTGCCAGGATGGGGCTCAAGTTCTTGTGTCTGTTTTCCAGCTGCCTGGGAGCAGCATCAGTCCAGAGGGGTCAGGACTCTGGGCCACTCGCTGCTCTAAGAGTTGAAACAGCTGCAGAAACCCCTCAAAGCCTGGGGAGGTTTAGTGGAACACAGTGCTGGCTGGGGAGGGGCTGCAGGCTGGAGCTGAGCAGCTCTGGGAGGTTTTGTTCCCTTAGTTTTGCTCTGAGGGAATCAGCTGTCGTTTTTGAAGCGTTTGGCTGGAGCCAGGGCAGGATCGGAGCTGTGGGAGCCACAGGGCCTCATGGCTGGGGGTGTCTCCCCACCTGAAGAGAGAGGCCTTGTAGTGGGGGTTGATCCCGTGGGCTGCTTGATGCCGTTGCCCCTCGCTCCCCTGCCCCAGGTGTTGAGGAGAGGAGCCACACACGTTCCTCTGGCTCTGGCTTGGGACCGTGTTAGGATTCAAACGGACCTGAAAGACCTGTGTGGGAACAAGTTAGGCAGTGTCCTGAGAGAACACCCCCACCTCATCCCTGCAGGGCTGTGGGTTGGTTTAGCTTTGTCTGAGACACTCCTCCCACGTGTTTCTCTCTCTTGCTGCAGAGAATGGCGCTGATTCGCAAAACCACCAAGAAGTAGCCCCAGGCCGGGCCGGGAGCAGACACCGGCGCTTCGGGATACCTGCCTCTCCAGTGAAGCCTCCACGATGCCATCCATGGGATATTTTTTTTAATGCTTTACAGAGAAGCATCTATTTTTTATTAAAGGTGCAGCAATATCTTGACTTTCTGAGGAGATCTGCCAAAAACATTCTACGCCCCTTCTCTCATTGCCCTTAAGAGTGCAACGTATCTCAAACAGACTTTACTTTGTGACTTGAAAGTGATTTATCGTCTACGTGATTATCCAAGGGACAGAGCGTTTGATCTTGTGTGGGACAGTATTAGAAGCATCTGTAGAGGTTTTTGTTTCCTCCTTTCTGCCCCTACCTGCTCCAGTACTTTGTAATGTCAGTGTTTATATAAATACTTGCATTTGTTTTACATAAATAAAGAAATTATTAATCTAAACCCCAGGTGTGGTCTTGTGCTCTTCTGGCAGAGGAATTGCAAGTGAAGCTCCCACCTGCCTGGTTCCTGCCTCTGAGGCTGCTCTGGTTCCTGCCTCTGAGGCTGCTCTGGTAAGAGAAGTCCTGCCCTGAGGCGAGGGGTGGGATCTGGCTGGCCTCTGGCCTCTGGGGCTGCACTGGTGGCTTTTCCTCCCTGCAGCCAGCCCAGGGTGAGTTAGCTGCTCATCACTTGGGCATTTGGACCATGAGCAGAGGGAAATGGAGGGGATCCTGGTTCTCTGCTTGTGGAGGCGTAAGGAAAGGCCCTGTCCTCCTGCCTGGTTCTGTTCCCGCTCAGTCTTCACCAGAGAATCTGCAGGTGGGGAGAAGCAGCTGGCACCCACTGTTCCCTGCCTGCTTCGGCACCGACCCTCGGCCTCACGGAGCTTATGGGGGAAACTGCAGCTTGGGAACTGGTCTGGGCTCTCTCTGGCGGGAGCCCGGTGAGCGTGAGACACGCTCAGCCTGTCTCCATCCATCCATCCATCCATCCATCCATCCATCCATCCATCCATCCATCCATCCATCCATCCATCCTTCCATCCCAGATGGATGTGGAGCTGTCCACCAGCTGCTCCAGCTCTGTGTGTGCAGAGGAGCAGCTGCTCAAACCTCATCGCCTCGTCCTCCCCAGCACAGACTGGTGCCGAGATGGCGGCTCAGGCAGGGAGAGGGGGGCTTAGATGGACTCGGATCTGAGCCTGGGTGCTGGGAGGCTCTGCAGTTCCTTGCAGGGGGATGGGACAGCCTTGTGGAAAGGGGCTCGGAGAGAGTAGAGGAAGGGGGTGACACCCCCCTTGGCAGCCCTGTCCTGCTCAGTGGCTCCCACGATAGTCCCATCCTGTCTGGGGACTTTGGTGCTGGCTGCTTCCCCGTCCCCAGGCAGACACGAGCAGGCAGAGGTGAACAGGGGTGTTTAATGCATCCCGACTGCTGCCTGCCCACCGGCCCCTCCCGCCCTGCTCCCCTCCGTGCGTGGCACAGAGTCCCAGCCCTGCCCATGTCCCAGCCCTGCCCGTGTCCCCAGCTCTAGCACGAGCATCTCCTCTGCTTCTCATCCTTCTCCAGCGCCCGAGCCTTGCGTGGCACCGGCAGCGGGACGCTGCTCTTCACCCCGTCCCACGTCTCGGTGGGAGCCAGGCGCCCTGTTTGCAGTGCCTGGTAGATGCCCAAGGTCAGCGTCTGGAAAGCCTGGGCCACGTTGCTGGCATCCTTGGCCGAGGTCTCGATGTACCGCACCCCCAGCGAGGCTGCCAGCTTCTCTGCCTCCTTCCTGCCCACCCGCCGCTGCCCTGCCAGGTCGCTTTTGTGCCCCACCAGCAAGAAGATGATGTGGAATGGCTGGACCGTGTCCGTCACCTCCCGGTGCCACCGTTGGACGCTCTCGAAGGACGCGCGGTTAGTGAGGTCGAAGAGCAGCATCCCCCCGGCTGAGTTGCGATAGTAGGAGCGAGTCACAGACCTGGGGCGCGAGGAGAAATGGGGTGAGCAGCCCCGGGGGCTCCCCTGTCCTGCCTCAGGCAGCATCTCCGCTGCCTGCAGAGCAGCGTGGCTGCATCCTGTGCCTGTGGCTGACACGCTGCTCCCAAGCACCCAGCTGAGGGAGGGTAATGGGCACTTGCTGTATCAGCAGGTCCAGGCAGCTCTGCCCTGGCTCAGCCACCAAAGCTCACCCGTCCCCTGCAGCCACAGCCCTTGAGCTCTCCCAGCCCCAACAGCCCCAGCAGTGAAATGTGAAGGCTCCTGGCAACTGAGCTGAGGAAAATGCTTTGCCCAGGACCCAGTGGGCTCTCAGTCTCTTCCCTCAGCCCTCTGCAGCTGGATATGCTAGTGGGGGGTGGACCATTCCCACCTTGGGGCTTACAAGGGAACCCCAAGGGCTCCTTTTCCTTGGCTCTGGCTTGTCTGGCCCCTGCAGCTTGCCCGGTTTTGGCCATTGTGGTTCCTCACCCGTGGGGGTCCCCCCAGCAAGGAGATGGGTGGGAACACAACCCTATCTAGGACCTCTCTAGTGTTGGATCACCCCCCCCACACCCCAAATCCAGAGGGGGGATGCCTGGCTCTGTCACTCCATGGCTGGACCCACCTGAACCGCTCCTGCCCGGCCGTATCCCAGAACTGCAGCTTCACCCGCAGCCCTGGCTCCAGCTCCACGAACTGGACGTAGAAGTCCACCCCCACTGTCTCGTTGATGGCGTCCAGGAAGACACCCTCCGTGTAGCGCCGCAGCAGCGAGGATTTCCCCACTGTGGAGTCCCCCAGCATGATCACCCGGAACTGGTATTGCCACCGCGGCTCCATTGGCGCCTCTGCCGTCTGCCAGGACCCGCCGCCCCCGCGCCGGGTGCACGCACGGGCAGGCCGGCAGCGCCGGGCGCCTCCAATCCTCCACCCACGAGGCGTTCCCGCCCGCCCTGCCATGGGTGCTGGGTGGCCCCTTTACTCCCTTAATCTTGGCTCCATCCAACTGGAAGCACTTTGAGGGGGGGCCTGATCCCATTTTCAGGGATGGCCATGAGGCCCATCAAGTGACACGGCCACAGCAGACACGGGCAGGGTGTTACCCCACCAGTGACACCCCAAAGCAGCGCCTCCCCCATGCCATGGGTAAGCATGGCAGCGTACCCCTGCCAGGGGTCTGGCACTTGGCACAGCCTTTATTGAGTGTGGAAAAGCCTCTGGTTTACTGAAAACACCCCTGCAGGGGAGTATTTTATTTTTCAGCACCCCCACTCCCTTGTTAAGGCTTGAAATAAAGCTGAGCCTTGGTGGGGACGCAGCCCCACTCATCACCCAAGGAGCTGCAGGGTGAAGCTTGGGGTCCCTGTGTCGCCCCCATCAGCACCGGCAGCGCTCCTGGGGCTCCCCCTGTGCCAGGGGCTGCTGGTGGCTCTGGCTGGGGATGAGCCTGATGGCACCACAGCCCTGGTGAGGGGTGAGACGCCCCGGTTCCAGCGCCTGCTGGATGCCCCCCGCCAGCGTCTGGAAGGCCAGCTCCACGTTGAGGTTGCTGCGGGCCGAGGTCTCCACGAAGGCCATTCCCAGGGTGGCGGCCAGGTGTCCGGCTTCCTCCGCTGACACAGCTCGCTCAGCCACCAGGTCACACTTGTGTCCCACCAAGACGAAGGCCGGGGGTCTGTCACCGGCTGCTTCGTGGTACCACTCGGGTACGTGCTCGAAGGACGCCCGGTTGGTGAGGTCGAACACCAGCAGCACACCGGCCGCACTCCGGTAGAAGGACCTGGTGATGGACCTGGGCACAGGGGTGGGATTTCAGGGGTGGGTCACCCTGGGACCCACCAGTGCCTGTGTCCCCTTCCCCAGGATGGGGCTCAGGGGATTTCAGGTCCCACCTGGGACACTGGGAGCAGGAAGGGGAGACCAGCCTCGTCCCTCTGCATCCCCTTGTCTATTCAGCCACGCCCCCCACCCAGAGTGGGGGGATGGGAGGGGTCCAGAGGAGACCTGTGGGGTTTTGCAGGAGCTTGGAATGTCTGTCCCTCCATCCTCCCTGGCTCAGTGAGGTGGGGAAGCAGCCTGGGGTGGGTGCTGATGGAGCTGAACACTGAGCAGAGACAAGGCAGCCCCCTCCCCAGACGGAGCTGCAGGGTGAAGCAAAACCTCCCAGGGATGGAGGCAGCGTGGGACTCGTGCTCCAGGCACAGACCAGGCTCTTTGCACCCTATTTGAGGCTCTTTCATGCTCCCAGGAACTCCTGGCTCCAGACTGATGCAATCAGGAAGGAAACAGCCCAGCCCACCCAGCACCTGCACCCAGCTCCACTCCCCCAAACCAGCTCCAGCTTCCCTGCGAGCTCAGCATTAGGTTGTCCTTAAAGCGTCCCCGTCCCAGCTGCTCATCCCCACACACCCAGATGGGGACTTTACACCTACCCCAGGGCAGGGGGAATAAACCAGCTGGGTGGTGGGGCCCCGCGGGTGCCGTGTCCTTGTCCCCACCTCACCTGAACCTCTCCTGGCCAGCCGTGTCCCAGAGCTGCAGCTTGGCCTTGCCGGCGGGCAGCAGTGAGACAGTCCGGCTGTAGAACTCCACTCCAACGGTGGGGCAGGGGGCTGCTGGCCCACCGACCCCCCAGCCCGGCCCCTCCGCGAAGCAGCGCAGCAGCGACGACTTCCCCACGGCCGCGTCCCCCAGCACGATGATGCGGAACTGGTAGTGACCCCCCAGGTCGGGGTCCTGGGGGGGTTCTGTCACCGTCCCCATGCCGGCTGCCGAGGCAGTCACCAGCCCCGACCTGGCCGGGCTCTGCCGCGTTGGCGGGGCCGAGGACAGGTCTCCACCCCTTTTCCCCACCCCGCAGCACCTTCGCACCCACCCAGACAAACAGACTGTCCTGGGGCAGAGGGAGAAGCCACCAGCTCAGTCCTCATCCTCCCCCCAAGCAGGACGCTGCCTTTGGCCCTGGCACACGGCAGCTCCATCCCGCTGCCTGGTTTTGGTGACAAAGATGGGGACAGCCGGACAGTGGGCGTACAAACACAGTGCTGCAGAGGGGCTGGTGCCCCACAGGAAGCCAAAGCACCCTGAGGGACAAGGTCCAGGGTAAAGGGTCTCTCGGGTCCCTGGGGGCGCGTGGGCAAGAGGTACTCTGACGAATCCCTGGAAGATTCACTGCAGACTCCCCCAACCCTGGAAAAAACCTGACTCTGCAACCAGCCCTAGGCACCCACAGCTGGCACGGGGACCCTGCCACCGTCCCACCCTCCTGCAGCTGTGGGGGTTTTCAGCCTCGATCTGTTCCATTCCCAGTTCAGGGTGACTGAGGTGTAGCAGTGGGTACGGTGCAGTCACCTTCGCCTGGGCAGGAGCCGTTTCACACGCCCCGGGGCAGCTTTCCAGCACTCCCGGGGCTGTGGCAACATTCCAGCGCCTGGAAGGCAACGCAGCAGCTTTGTGCTCCTGATAAAGGCAGCTCTGCTGTGCAAAGGGTGCCCCCCTCCAGCTTCAACTCCCTGCGAGGAGCACCAACTCAGCCAGAAGAGCAGCCAGACGCCCCCCGGGGTGCTCCGAACCAAGCACAGCAGACAAGGAACTCAGTGATTGCATTTATTCACCCTCAGCATGTTCCACATCCAGCACCGTGCCCAAGCTCTTCTTGAAACCCCACGAAAGGTACAGTTCTTTCACACTGAAGGTTTATCAAGGACTTCAGCAGCACTCAGAGCGGAGGAGGTTCCTGACTGGAGGAGCTCACGGCTCAGGAAGGAGCTGATCAGGTCACACAGAGCTCCTGTCTCAGGAGGAGAGGGATGGGAAAGAGCCAGGTCTGGCACAGAAACCTTCAGGGACCGGCTCAGCCGCTGCTCTCCTTTGTCTCTACTTCGACCTAAGGAGGGGATGAAAAAAAACGATACTGAACAAAGAGTGGCTGACTCAGCACCGGATTTCACCCATGCTGAGGAACCTCCACACAACTGCTCACGCCTGGCCTCAGCCCCATATCCGCAGGATTCATCCGACCGTCTCCCAAGACAAGAGTCATCACTGGCCAGGCTGCACCCCACGAGGCCCAACTGACCTCACCCACACTCTCCCAATTAAAACACTTTACTAACAACGTCGGTTGCTCCCACCTGCAAAGCCCCAACTACAGACTGGCCACATCCAGCAGAGTCAGCCTGAAGTGCTCTCAGTCCCCTGAGGCTGCTCATCAAATCCCTGGCAAACACCCACACTCACGTGTTCCGTGTCACGGTGTCCCCACGATGTGGGCCCTGGACAACAAGCCGAATCCCTTGGCAGGGCAGACTGAAAAACTCTCAGCCTTGTCCACTAAACGAGTAACTCCTGTGGAAAAAACAACCAGAACAGAGCCACGGTGAGTGCCCCAAGTGTACACGAGGACTCACTGGATCCGACCCGGCCTTAATCCCTTCTCCCGAGCAAGGGGTTCTGCCCCCGCTCCAGCCTTCCCCGAAGGAGCAAGGCCAACACAGACTTGTTTTCCAACTGGCCTCTCTCAGAGCGGGGCCACACCAGCAAAGAGGCCAAGACCAGTTTGAATTTTACTTTTCCTCCGTTTACGACCACAAGATCGGTGTTCAGATCTGATGGGAAAGGGATCTGGAGGGACAAGCACAGAGCTCCCACAAGAGTCTTACGTGCTCACCTTGGCTCTACCCAGCAGGCATCCCATCGACTGAGCCAGCTCCAGAACACCGAGCAGCCCTGGAAGACATCACAACACCCCCATGTCACCAACAGCAGACTGACCAGCGTCTCACGGGGAAAAATGCCCCGATTCCCAGAAATCTGTAGGAGGGGCGAGTGACAGCAAAAGGCAAGAGAGGCCCAGCAGTCAAAGACCTTCCCGTTGCTCTGGCATGTTGTTGGAGACCTGCAGCTATCGCACGGAGCCACAGCTCTTGGATTAACATGCGGCCAGCACTAAGCTGTCCCGGCAGAGCCCAGCTCCGGAGCGGCACAGGGGGCCACGGGCGCTGGGTCAGGTCCGATGCCCCGCTGTGCCACCTGCCGGGCCCAGCGATGCTGGGGAAATCTCCTTGTCCCCCCCACAGAGGGTCCTGACGGGGGGAAATCCCGGGGTTCTGGGGTTCAGTGCAGCGCCTGAGCCGGGCCCGTCCGGCTGCACGGTGCTGTGACCGCCACCGGGGAGCGTCGGGGGCACCTCACCTGCCGCCGGAATCACCTTCCGTGCCGAGGGCGGTCTGGAGCTCCGGGGGGTCCTAGGACAAAGA
>VXBZ01002567.1:14584-27696 GCA_013399135.1 Heliornis fulica | reverse complement strand
CATCCCATCCCATCCCATCCCACTCCTCAAAGGATAAATGCACCCTGCTCCTCCGACAGCAGCAGCGGGGCAGGAAAAATCCCACCCCAAGCATGATCTGCAACCCCTCCATTTGCCCGGGGGGCTGAGCTGTGCTCCCCCACCCCACCTAAACAAACCAATTTCTCTCTCCTCCTCCCCACAAAGCACATGTTAGGGGTTGCTCCTTAAAATGACGAAGGCAGCAGCCATGTTTTCCCTACACCTTCCTCTCTTCTGGAAGGTGCTGGGAACCCCCATCCTGGGGGAACTGGAAGGCCTTGGAAACAAAAGTCTATCAGCCAGAACAATACCTGTCAGCTGCCGGCTCATGATCCGTCATCCATGGAGAAGATCTGGACTGGGCATCTGCCAAACAGCTGGAAGGGCTGATGGGATTTCTGCAGATGTGGGTACCGAAGCCACAGCCGCCGTCAGGGGGCAGTTGGACAAACCGAGACTGATTCCTGCCCTGGAGAAGGTGCCGAAGGGATGAGGGAGAACAACAGTAAGTTCTTAATTGTTCTGAGCAAAATGCACAGATGAAGACACAATGCTCAGGAATTGCCCTTTCAAGCTGGTAACCCCACCACAAACATGCCAGGTTGCCAACAAAATAAGACTGACACCCATTTGGAGCAGAAGTAAGTGTGCTAAGGAGCCCCAAACCTTGTGTGACCAAGCTTTTCTAAAAATAGCCCTTGTCAAAGCCGCCAGAGACAGGTTATGGGCAGCTGGTCCCATCTTCCTCCTCCTCCATGGGCCTTGCAGCTGCTGTGCCAAGTCACGGGTGATTCCCTGGGCAGCCTGAGTGCTCCTTGGCATAGCAAGTTTTCCAAAGTGAACCTAGAAATCTCCCTGTCAAATCCTAGGACAAGATAGAAACTGGGAGCTCACTGCAGCAAAATAACCAGCCCACTCCAAGAATTCAAACCTTGATAAACATCAAGTGTTTGGATAGAGCATCTTCTAAATGTGAAACGGGGAGAATTGCCAAAGAGCGATACTAAAACCCTGAGGATGCTCAGCAGATCTCAGTCCATCACGAGAAGATGGATGGAGATTCAAGGAGGAGCAGAGAAAAAATCCCACCTCCTGTCTACCTATGGGAACCTCTCATCTGCCTCTTGCGGGGAGCAAACGCTGGAAGAGGCTGCAGTTCCCACCGCCGGACAGGTGGGAGCAGACAACCTGCACGGAAGAGCTCTGCAAAACAGTAAGGAACAAGATAGGAACTAGTGATCCAGGTTGTGGTGCCTGTGGCTCCTTGAGGATCCTGTGTACTCTGGCCACCTACAGCTCTCAAGGTCTATCCATTGCTTTGGCCCTGTTCATAATTTTACAGCAGAAGCAGCATGATCATCTGAGAAAGAGCATGTACCAAGCAGTACCTCCAAAACCCTTCCTACAAAACTGACTGCACTTGGTAAAACTGTTTTGTTTGGGAACAACTGCTGAGGAAGAAAAGCAGAGTACCTTGGAAAAAGAAAAAAAAAGGAGGAGGCATCTTCTGAAGAAATGCTCTAACCAGGCAAAGGGTAAAGTAAGTTTTGTCACAGCAACGTTTTCTGAACTGGAAACTCCATCAGCTTCTAAATGTAGTTATTGCATTTAAAAATCATACCTTATCCTGCCATTGAATTAATTTCAAGTCTAAGCAAATCCCAAGTTAAATCCAGAAACTGGTGTATCCAGTATGCTTTACAAGATGCACTGGGAGATAGAAATGCTGGAAGGTAAAAATTCATCTCTGATTTTGTTTAGCAAAAGCTGTGGATTAGCAAGCCAGTAATGAGAAACCAAATATGCAAGATCAAACATCTCTGTTCCTCAAAAGGGATTCAGAGAAATACCTGAACCTGTCTCCTGAAACTGGCCCAAGTAAGAGGAATTTTCTCTAGTCAGGCACACATGGAAAGGGTCCCTGCTGCCCCCCCCAGACCCCTCAACCCATGCACAGGGCCGCACCGGTACAGACCCACATCTGCTAAATAAATGGTTTTGAACTCTCCACCCCACTGGAATCCAGTCAAAAATTTCTCACAGGCCATCCCTGATGCTTTACTGTCAAGCTTTTAATTAACACATGTTAATGGCAACAACAGGACACCCTGCAGCCTTGCAGCTTACGCTCGCACTGGAAATCACCACTTCATGCCCAGTGGAGTAACGCCCATGTCGCAGTCAGCAAAACATTCTTCACTCTGTGTAAGAAAAAAGGTAATCTGAGAGTTCCTGTAATTTACAGTAATCTACATTGGCTCATCACATTTTCATGAAGTAACTCAGTAAGGATGTTTGTAATTCGGGGGCAAAAAGGGTCCCTGCTGGGCAGAACACTTCACAATCCCTGTGATGGATTTTGATGCAACTGTAAAGAACTGCATAATCCCAGTGAGCTGTGATATTATCTACCATGGAACTCTTACCTTTAGCACATAAAGATAAAAGCAGGATTTACCTTACTACATGGAGTCCTTGTCTTTGATCTTGTGTTACACTGAGTGGTAATTAATCAGGGCTTTTCCCGTAGCTGTCCATAAGAAACAAAATCCCACACTGCTGTTAAAGAACAATCCAGGTTGTTTAACTTGGATTCCAAAACACAAACCCTACAGATTCAGGTGACCAGCTGTTCTGTAGCTCCACATAAAAGGTCTCCTCTGTACTTCAGATGCTGCAACAGCAGCCTGGAGCTGAAAATGAACATTAAGATGAGTAAGTGATACCCACAAAAATAATAAAAAAAAAAGTGCAGAGAGATTAACAGTTCCATTTGGCTGAGATTCACACAAACAACCCAAAAGACTGGCTTGCACACGAAGGGAACGTGGCCCAAAGCCTTGCCTTAACCCCTCCCAAAATGAAACACAGGAGCTATTTTAAGCTCTGCAGCACCAGCAAACGGGTTTCTGTGGGCAATCTTTGCCTCTACTCCCAAACTGCTCTCTGCCTAATGGCCTGTATATATGCAGCTCTCCTAGAAACTAGGGGATGCCACTTATGACAGCTCAGAGTAATCATTACCAATTTTCTTTCAAGAACAAAAGCAGAGAGCAAAACCATGGGGTTACTGTCTGTGAGGCATGCTCTGTCATGATAACCCACCCCACTGTTCCTCAGAGACAGACTGAGATGGATGTGGTTTATCCATCCATGAAGAAATATTACATGGGACAGCTACAGCCACCCTCAGAACAGCAGCCTAAAGTTATACTGATAAAGGAAGTGTGGCTTCAGGTCACCTCACAAAGCAAACCAGGATGGCTGCATTATAAAAGCTAAAATTTAGGGGGATCAGGAGAGTCAGGTCAAAAGGAGGAGAATGAGATGGGAATAAAGGGATTGTACTACAGTAACAGAATGGTCTAGAAATTGTTTAATGACAGAACATAAACCCTTCTTTACATCACCTCTGAAATGCCACTCTAGAGCAGGTACTCTTCAGGAAGGGGGGCACCATCTGAGTGTTGAGCACCACTGAGCAGCTACCTCAGAGGAAGAAAAGCACTCTGCTCTCTTCCACCTCTGCTGCCTCTGAAACAGCACATGCAGGGAACATCCATTTCCTTGAATTCACAGTAACTGAAGGTCAGGACACTGGTTAACAGCCCACAGCACAGTCAGATGCACAGCAGGAGGAAAAATAATCACAGCAGATGAGAAGGCAGGGCTCCAGTAGTCCTCCAGTTCCACTTGCTCAGAAATATGCTAAATTCAGTGTACATCACCATTCCCCTCATGTTTCTACTGTGTTTACCATTGCAGTTGATAAAAAGACCACAGGCTGACAAAGATAATTATGGACACAAACAAAGACGTAGTAGAAGTAGGCTTTATGAAAGTATTTAAATTTTGAGGCAAATCTCTGCATCAACATGGGCAGGGAGGCAACTCAATGCTTTGCAGTAGCAATTTCAGTTACCCAAACTATTTCTTGGATAGACAAACTATTTCTTGGATAGACATTTATTAAAGGTAGTTTATCTGATTCTATTTCTCAAAGATTGTAAGGCACAAAAGCCTGAAAAGGGCTTATAACGTACATAAGTGCTATTATATTTGCTGTCACCTCTAAAGCAACATAATATTAGCTTAAATATATTGCTTGTCCATCCAGCTTATACAACATCCAGTAGAAAACTGCTTTCCACATTAGCAACAATTTGTTGCACAATATATATCGATTAGATTGCTCTGACCCGTTTTTGCTGCAAGATCTTCAGTTTCACCATGTTCACTCTGACAGGGCAGTGGAAGACACTATGAAATCTTAACACCTCAATGAGACCAGCAAGGTGTGTCCACAATGCAAAAAAAAAAAAAAAAAAAGGGGGAAAAAAAAAAAAAAAAAAAAAGAAAAAGAAAAGTATGATACACAAAATATCACTTAGACAAGGTTGCTGGTAGAAGTGTTTTAAACTGCAGACTGATGGGGAATTATTTCCCCATATGCTGGTGGACAGCCAAGCCATACATGTGAGTGACCACCAGGTAGTTTTACAAGGCTCCTTTATGCCTTCACTCTCCACAATGCTCTTCAGGAAGATTAAGAACACTGAGCTATAAACCTGCTAGCTCAAGAACATAGCTTTGGTGAGCTGTCATCGAATGGTTCTTTCCCCTGCACAAGTTACAGCAACCTTGCCCAGTCACTAGAAAACTGAGACAATGACTTCTGCAAAAATAGTTGGATCAAATGACTGAAGACAATTAAATGGGCAGCAAAACAAAAAAAAAAAGATGGGCAGGAACCAAAATGCAAAAGGTAATTTTACTTAAAAGACCAACTTTTTTATTGTATGTTGGAGTAGAGTCTTTCCCCTGTGCCATCTCAATGAAAGTTTATAAATTACAATTCCCAAGAAGTATTAAGAGTTCATTTCAAGACAAAAGGAATAAAACCACTGCAGTTCCATCTTTCACCATGAATAAAAGTTACCATGATGCTCCTATGATACTCAATCTGTGCAGGAAAGGCCACAGTCCTCCTGTACTTCAAGTAATCAGACCTTGGGGTGAAGCAAGGGCCACCCCACACTACTGCAGGATCCAGGTGCAGCATAACAGTCCGGAGTGCGCTGGCAGGCTTGTCACACAGACACAGTGCCCCAGCAATGGGGCTATAACACAGCTGGAATCTCTGACAAGACAGTGTCCAAAGGCTGCCAATGACAGTCCATCAAGGCATCGTAGAGCTCTTCACTCTGTTCCATAAACTGTTTATTCGCCTCATGGACGTCCAACTGAGGCGTGGGATCTGAAGGAGGAATGGCAGATAGGTCACTCACTAAAGGTGTTAGGAAAAACCCACACCCTGCAGACATCCCAGTTTTCATAAAACAAACGTGGGGGGAGTCACAAAACATTCCCAACACTTGCCCAATCAAGGACCTGGCTAGATTAGCCCTAGTAAACCTTCCTGCAGTGGGATGTAAACTGCATCTGAACACGTCCCACTTTCCAGTGGTGACTGCTCCCTGAGCAGAGTCAACAGAGAGAACACACACCTGCACCCTGCAGCCCAGGGCAGCCACTTACACTGCCAAAGAAGGTGGCTTGGCACAAAGGCACCGGACTGTAAAGTGGAGGAGCAGAGGCACAGGCACACGTTCCGTTCTGCTCCCTCCGCTCCGGGGTCAGAGTGGATGGCTGGGGACAGTAGTGTCCTATGCTGCTGCAGCAAGAGTCACCAGATCTCATCTGCCAAAGCCTCAAACACTTCAAAGCATTTCACAGTTAGTAAGCAAAGAAGTGCCAGCAACACCTAATGAATTACATATGAGTATGTCACAGCATTTTGGAGCTAGAGAGCGACCCTGCAGGTACACTTCTGTTCTGTTTCACATTTCACAAAATTTGACTCACTGTATCCCACAAACCACTTGTAGGATGTAAAGCTCACCTAACAGCACCTGCAATCTAAAGCTCAGGTCACCAGAATGTCACAACCATGGAGGTCAGTGAGTATCAGAGTGCAAAGCAACTACCCGACTGAATGGAAGAACTGCAGAACATGCCAGAAGAACATGCTCAGGAACATGTTTGGATTTATCTCTGCCATGTTGTAACACATCACAGAGGAACAGGAGGAAGAGAATGGAGAGATACATTGGCAATATGTTACTTCAGTTTCCTACAAATTTCAACATGTTAATTTAATCAAGGAGAAAAAGACACCCCAGAGTTATTCTGACTATAGTACTGCTGGGTTAGTTTCAGAGGAAGGAAAGATCTCCTGTAATGCTTTTAAAAGCCATTAAGGGCTTTCTCATTGACAGAATTACTGACACCTATGGATGCCATAGGCTGCTTTCTCCTGTTACCATGTGATTTTAATTTTATTAAAAAAAAAAAGTAAGATATGCTGTATAGTACATATCCAACTCAAGACAGAAGTTTGGAACTGCTAGGTTGGAACATTTTTCTTGCATCACTAAATTAAAAGTGCTTGTATGCATATCTAAAACCCCAGTGTGGCTCATTGGTCCATTTAAAAAAATGACTGCTAAAGCAATTATTTTATCAGGGTGCTGGCAGTATTATTTTTTTTTAAACAACAGGCATGATGAAGTATCCTGGACTCTAAATTCCAAGATTTTACAGAAAAACAGAATATCTACATTGTTTTTGTAGCATACCAGAAAAAAATACTAAAAAATGGATACAAGTTTGAGTAATACAGAAGATTAAAATCTCAGTCCAGTTGTGACACAGTTCAGACCAGGAAAAACAACTGTGACGCACATATTTTCCCAGATCTCAGATTTACTCAAAGATAAAGCTATATTATACATTGAAATTAAGGGCCAATTTGAAGGAGACTCTAATTGGTGCAGAACAAACAAACAACTTTACTATCAAATGTGAGAAATGTACCTTCCAATGCATCCTCACCAACTTCTTCATATGACTGTAAGGGAAAAAAACCTCAACTTAGAACAGCAAATATTTGTCTTTTATGAAATTAGTCTGTTGATTACTGCTGTTGTATACTGACTTTTCTATCTGCCTTGTTACACAGAATACTTCCCATGCAAGCCCCCTGTTCCACTCCCAACAGACTCCTTGAGGCAGATCCCACACTAAACATCTAACAGAGGCAGGAGTTCTTCAGATCCCTCTGGGGCAGCGGGTAGCTGTCCTGATCCATTTCATCCTCCAAACCAAGGCGTATGAAGGCAGTTTCAGCCCTGTCTGTCCAACTGTCTGGATCAAGAGAACCCTTCTACCACCACAACAACTGTGTTAAGAGACCCTTCATGCCCTCCAGACATTCCACTCCTCCCATCCCAGCAGTATTCCCCGCCACAAGGCAACAGTACACGCCATGATCTGCTAGACAAGTTTTGCTTCCTCACAAAGTAGCTATAATTAAGAAATCAGAGCTGAATATAAAACATGCCCATCACCATTTTGTACCCTCTGTTGGATTTCTGTTCTGACAGATCACTGGAGAGTGAGTACATCGTGCTGTCCTACCTGCATTGTGCTCTGTGTGTATCTGTACTGGGGATAGCTGTAGCTGTAACTGCCCGTGTTCTGGTCGTAGCCCCACTGGGCATAATAGTTGTGATATTGTTGGTAATATTGGTTATAATTATAGTTGTACATCTGATTGTATTCCATTGCTTTCACACGATTACTTAAAAAAAATAAAGCAGAAATAAGTTGCAAATAGTGCAAAACAACTGTGAAAGAAAGCAGTGAAAAGATACAATATGGTAGATAGACAAGACTTGGTCTAACATGCAAATTTCAGTCTTTAAGATGTATTCACTATTTACTGCAACAGTATTTATCATTTACATACACTTGCAGAAAGAAAGAAGTCGTTTAAATTTAACACCCTTTTCTGTATTCATATTCATCTTCATTAATAAAGATTGCTTTCAGCCTTTATGAATTAATTAGTATCACTCCCTGGATGTGGGAAGGGAAGAGTTCAGGACTGAGCCTCAGTTTAGAATAATCCTGAACCATGATTCAGATTCTTGGGCCCTTTTTTCCTTCTGATAAAGTTAAGTACTCTGCAGCTTCCCGAGACAAGGTACTGAGTCTTGCTTTACATAAAGGGATAAAGACTTAGAGCCTTGCTAAAGAGCTGGGATTTCCTTGAGTAAGGACAAAGCCCTCTCCCTTCTGCCACTGCTGAACCAATGACTGGTTTCCCCCTTTCCCACTGAACTGGGGGGTCTCCAGTGCACACAGTTGGAAGAGCTCATGAAGTGGAAAGAACTACAAGTAATCAAAAAACTAAACTTAAAACAGCCTGTGAGCTAACTAAAATTCCCATTCCTTGCCATGAAGTGGCAGCATAACCAAGGAGCTGTGAATCTCACCTGATTATCAAGATTTTAAATGAGATGACAAATATTATTTGGAAATGAAAATGCGTCACACGTAAAGCTGTGCCTAATGATGAAATACGTGAGAAGTAGGAAGAGGGAAACATCAATCTTCTCACCACAATACACCCCCTTTTTCTGCTTCTCTCTTCCTTATCCCCCCAAGACTTCTGAGGTCACTGAAAATCTAAATATTATTCAAATAGGGAGCAATTACTATTATTCGTATTACCCTAGTGCTACGAGCCCCAAGTCAGACCAGGATCTCATTGTATCAGGTTCTGAACAAACACAGAAAAAAAAGTTAATCCCTGCCCCAAAAGACTTGTATTTAGTAGACATTATAATAGAATTAGCAAGACAACTGAGCTTTGCTAGCCAGAAATCAATTAGCAGATTTAGACTACTTCCATTTAAGGCAAAGGAACATATAAATAAAAAGCAATTAATATTTACATACAGCATGTGTACATGTGTGTGTATTTAATAATGTATACAAATAAAAACAGTGTAAAATGCTCAGTCTTGATCTAATATTATATTTTTTAAAAATTCCTGTGCATTCTGATACTCTAATTTACTATATTCATGGGTATTTCTTCACTTTGTGATGGAAATATCCAGGAAATGCAGCCAAACCAGTAACAGACATTTTAAAATACACGTGATTTCCCCTCACACTGCTCTTATCAAAGCCTGGCAGCTCTTATACTCACGCTTTGGGTATAGCCACACTCAAGCGTACGGGCTTAGAGCCCAAGCCCACAGCTCCCTGACACTCTGTCAGTGCTCTTTTCTGCTCCAGCTCATCCGTGAATTTCACGAACCCATAACCTCTGCAAAGACACAGAAGAACTCATACAAAACAGAAACAAAGAAGCCATGCCACCTTTGTTATTTTTTTTTTTTCCAATGAGGTCAAAATTGGGGTTGGAAATAGAACAACTGAAACATTTTTGCTAGGGCTGGCCTTGCTTTTAGTAGAAATTAAATGATTCTGTCTTCCAGTTACTCTTGCAAAATGCTTCAAAGTATGTCCAAGCTTCAGCAGAGCTTCCAAGGGCTTGACAAAAATAAAAGTAATTCTTGTGCCAGCAGATTCTGTGGAATTGGAAGTGAGCTGACACCAGACACGTCATGAACAGACAGTAGCAAAGCCTCAAATCTCTACTGGGAGGATACAGATAATCTAAACAGTTGCAAGTCAGCACAGGATTGACAAGACATAGGCACCATTTATATAAAAACTGCCCCACTGTGAAGGAAAACATTCCTGTTCTGTGTGATCAACTGAGACACACTTTCCAATCAAGTCCTTTTTTACAACAGGAAAATACTCAAACAGGCTTTCAGCCATCACTAACAATGGAAGCACCAGCATTCTCAATAGCAGATCTGAAAACAATCTCAAACCTGAAAATCTCAATGTCAATTTGATAAAACTTGCTCTGACAGCACAACTTGGGCAGGGATAGCACAGCTAGCAGCTCCCCTTGACTCCATGAATCCTGTGCTACAGTGCTACCAGTACTGCATGACAGCCACACAGAAAATACCACCTCTCCTCCAACCCTAAAGGTCCTCAGCGTGGGATTCTGGTGCTGTGGTGAGTCAGAAGCAATGCAACAGCATCCAAGAGGGCAGTGCCAGGATCCCAAGACAGGCTGCCTCACGCAGCAGAAAGATCAAAGACTTAAGTGTGGGAGGGGAAGAAGAATCCATCAAGGTGAAGGATGGAGTTTGGGAGGGAAAGGGCTTGTCTACCTGGGGAAAAGAACGAGCCGTAAGCAAGGGCGTAAATGTGCAGTGTATTATCTGTTCTGTGGGAACTCTTAAACATCAAGTAACAAACTATTTGGAAAGCAGCATCACCCAGTACTTGCAGTGGGTCCACACTGGAAGCTGTGATGGAGCAGTTCATGCCCTGCAGAATGCACTATCTTGCATTGCTAGCTATACAGCCCAAAAATATGTTTTTATAGATACATGCATGGATGTGTTTACTCCTCACATACAGAAGAGACCAAATCAAAGCTCAGGTTTATCTATATACAAACAGGATCTCCAAGGAAGAGCAAAACTCTACATGGGTACACATTCTGTTCAACCTGCCCTCTGCAAAAGGACTGGGGCAAATGAAACCAGTTCTATTTAACTTAAGTTTGTTTAAGGTGTTTGCACAGAAAGGTGTTTAAGTTTCTAAGCTGCTACAAAGACTCCTGCAGCCTTTTGGATGGAACCAGCAGTGCATAGGTGAAACTGGGAATATTGGCAGTTCCAAAATAAAGAGCTGGATGAGGTGTACAGGAGCAGATCTTGGGTGCAGCAAGGGAGACAGCAATTCTTCCAGTTTTTCCAGACATTTTTTCATACCAATGGCTAAACCAGATTTTAGTACAGAAGAAAACCCACCCAGAAATAGTTTCTTTGTGGCCAGCATCTCCCCAGCACACATCCTGTCCTGTTCCAGCAGCCAGGAGAAGCCCCCCAAGCCTGCACTCTCAACAGAAAGCACAGAAGCAGGCAGAGCACTATGGCATCAGGCTCCAAGCTCCTCTCTTGCCTCAACAAGGAATGCTGGGTCTAGGCCTTCCTGATCTACCAGCCATGGCTGGATGGGCCAGGGCTTCACTAGGCACATCCACAAACCCCAAGTTCCTCTCTCACATCACACCAACACTTGCAAGTGCCTCAGCTTTGAGTAACTGCACAAGTCACAGCAAAGTCCCTGGCAGCGATAACCTGGCACCAGGACCCCAAGTCCCTGCTCCTTCCTCACTTCCCAAGCTGCCACAAATTCCCTTTCCCTGGGGTTTGCACTCAGGAACAGCTTCCAAAGCCCAACTAATGGCCCAACCTGCATCACCCAACACCAATTTTGCAGGCAGAGATTGAAGCAGGTGCAGAAAACCAGAACCACTGGGTTTACACCTCTGAGGAGGAGGAGGTGGCACCAGGAGCCCACCCCAGCAGTGTCAGTCTCATGTGAGGTAGCAGCAACAGGATGAGGACTTAAGAGCCAGAGAGTGACTAAGCAGCACTGCAAGAGATTGAGGTTGCACATGAAGAACTTCATTCCTAGGGAGGTAGTGCAGCACTGGAACAGGCTGCCCAGACAGGCTGTGCTATCTCCATCCTGGGAGGTTTTCCAGGCTATACAATTCATGGCTGACCTGATCTAGTGTTGGCAGCAGTCCTGCTCAGAGTGGGAAGTCGGACCAGAGACCTCCAGAGGTTCCTTCAAACCAACATGTCCAAGACTGAGAAACCTTATGTGAGAAAGAGGGGAGATCTACAGCCATATTCAAAGTCTTGTCACAACATTCTCATAGTTATTACATCAGAATACTATGTTTCCCTGAAGTCTGTTCATTTCTGTTTTGAAAACAAGGATGCTGACCAACAGGCCCCTTTCCTAGAAAAATCCAGTTTTGTTTTCTGCTATTTAGAAAATGTTTTAACAATATTAAGAAAAACAACTTTCTGCCATCTTTTTTTTTTTTGCAAGATGTTTCAAGTAAAGATGAACAAGGTGGCTACTAAGTACCTGACAATGAATCATAGCTTTGTTTGCCCTACCCTATTTGAAACAAAAACCTGTAAAGCTCTCATAGGAATATCCACTCAGTGGCCCTGACACTCTGAAAGCACAACTGCATCTGAAACACTGACATTTTTTCAGCATTTTCAGAAGTGAAATAACCTACTGCCAGCAAAGGACATAATATTCACTGGAGCAACAATGTGCTGTGGTGACCACCAAAACCCAAGCTTACTGTAGACTGACCATTCAAGAACATTATATTCCTAGATAACTAAAACCTAAGCTGATACAACTATTCTGCTTCCTTTGCTGCATAGTCTCTTTCTCATTGCTGCATATGAAGTGAAAGAAAAAGAGTAAATAAAAGATTACTTACTTGGATACTCCTGCCTGGTCCAAAACAACTTTTCCACCTCTACATGATGGATAAACTTTAACAAAAAATTCATATAACATGCCATCATCGACATCAGGAGTCAGGTCTCCCACAAAAAGGGAATATTCTGGACTAAAGAAGTCAAAAGAAAACTTCGTAAGTACAACCATAAAAAAGAAAGAGGCATGCTGAGTGACAGTTAACATTTAGCCTAAATATCTGACTTCAGAGAAAAGTGATATTAAAGGATAATTTAATGGATAAAGCCTTTCCAGTTAAGTTCCTTAGATGACTGAAATTTTTACTGATACTGCTTTTTCAAGTAGCACAACCATTGTGGTTTTGACTAAGCTAGTCAATACTGCATTTTATTTAAAAAGAATTTCATTTTTAGTTCTCACAGGCTACCTTTGGATTTCTAATGTAGCAAGAAAACATTGATGTTACATATACACATTTGCTATTTCCAATATATCAATCTAAAATTACAATATATGAATTTGGATTTAAAGAAAGTTTAAATATCTTAAAAGTTACTTCTGACAAATCTGCTGTGGCACACAAAAGATAAAGCATAAAACTGGCAGGTGGTCTAACTCATCCTCCTTCTGCTAAAGGCTCACAGGGCAAATTGCTGGAATCAAAAATATGGTATTATCTGGATTCCCAGGCAATGAGAACTGTAAGAATTAGAAACAAATTATATCTCAGTCTTGCCCCCATCTGCCACACCTCAATTCTAACCTAAAAGGTTATGGTGTTTTAAAAAAATTAATAATCATCAAAAATAAAAATACATTGGCTGAGATATGATTAACACCACACT
>VXBZ01002561.1:33331-49515 GCA_013399135.1 Heliornis fulica | reverse complement strand
TTATTGCTTCCAAATTACCCACCCAGGAGGGGGGCTGAGCCCCACTCAGCACCCCTGGGGTGGGCAGGGTGGAGCAGGGGGGAGGTGAGCACCCCTCCATCCTCCCTGCATCAAGGGAAACCAGGTGGCTCCAGACACAGAGATGAGTTGTCCCTGCATTGACCAGGCTGTTGGCCTTTGGCTTTGTTGGGTCTGGAGCCCACCATGGCCACGTGTTACAGGTGTGATGAGTTGGCTGGTCTCAACTCTGTAGGGGGAGGTCTGTGGAGGAGGGTTTGAGAGGGGTAGGACCAAAGGCCAAGGGGGAGATCTGAACATGAACAGGGCTTGAATTTGGGGGCCTAGATCCCCCATAGCTGGGACTGAAGCCTCTCAGCTGTACAGGACAGCAAGTCCCCTGCGTGCTGTGTGGCTGCTGTGTCCAGGATGCTCCCAGCTGACACTGGGGTGGGTCTGCCAGGAAGGAGGGGGGAGTTTCTTTATCTCCCCCTCCATGGAGAGCAATGGAGAGGATGGGAAAACACCCACCTCCAGATTTCCCCCTCTTCTTGCTGTTTTCTTCCTGTTCCTGAGCTTCTCTCCCTCCACAGCAAATAAGATGGCACCATAACGTGGGGATCAGCGTGACCTGTCAGTCCCCCTGTGACGGACCCCACTGGAGACCCCTGCCCCGTCACCCACTGCCCCGTTGCCGGGCTTGGCAGCAGCCTGGGGTGGTTTATCCCCAGTGTGTGACAGCAATGACTCCCTGTGCTGCTGGGGCATGAACTGAATCTGCTGGGTCTCAGCTCCAGCTGCTCTGTGCAATCGATGGGGGGTGGGTGAGGGATGGGTGCACCCCCCCAGGCTGGTGCTGTGGCTTTGTGAATTCTGGAGAGCTGTTTCCTGCTCCGTGCCTCAGTTTCCCTTATGGCCCAGGAGGATGAGGCACTTTTCCTTCCTTAGGGCATGTGCTGGGGGCAGGGTCGGCCTCTGCTGTACCCCCTCCCCCAGGGGACATTCCCAGGGGATTCCCAGTCCAGTGGCTGTGCCAACACACTGTGAATGTCGGGACTGGCTGTGTGAGGGCCGGGCAGGTTTCACGTGTGCCAGGAGCCAGCGTGGAGCAGGTTGTGTCCAGAATGAGAAGAACAGGAGAGAAGTCGGAGGGATTTACGGGTGAGGCGGTGACAGCCTCGCTCCTGCTAGGAGGGGTCTGAGAGCCCACGTGGGCAGCAGGGGTTGAGGGGAAGGAATCAACTCTTTGCTTCAGGTTTTCTTCCAGAATGGGAAATTTTCCGCTTCAAATAGGGGAAAGAAAGGAAAGATCAGTATGTTGGAACAGAGAAATTCAGCCCTGTCTCCCTCCCTCTCTTCCTAACAAAACCACTGGCTCCTGTGAGAATGAGGCTCCCAAAGGCTTTAGTGCATCTGGGTTTTAAGTTAAAAAACATAATGCTCACCCAAAAAATGAATTTTATATGAATTTGTGTATGAAATATACATAAGAATATATGAAATATACAAATTGTGTAATGTATATGATTTTTCTTTTTTTAAATAATTCTCTATGGAAAAAAAAATTGGCTTTGACACTTTATTTCTCATCCTGAGAGTGAGTTTATCAAGCAGGTCAGCTGGCAGGGAACTCAGCAGGGATCTTCACAACATCCTTGCCAGCGCTGCCCAGGAGACCTGTGTGAGGCCAATCACAGCCCAGCTCTGTGTGAACATGCTCCTGCCTGCAGACCCTGCGCCACAGAGGAGCTCACCCACCACCTGCCTCCCCTGGGAGGAATGAGTGAAGGTGGCTTCAGAGGTGGCTTCAATGCTGTTCTGATTGACCAGGGAAGGCCACAAAGAAGAAACAACAGGGCAAGGAGAGATGTTTTTCCCGAGCTCCCAGCTCATAACTGCCAAGAAAAGGGGTTTCTGAAATGCAGATGTGAGCTGGGCATGGGGGGAAGCAACGTGAGAAGCAGGTTGTAGGACTGGATGGGAGCGTTTGGTCTTACTTGAGGTGCTTGTTGCATTGCAAATGTCCTCTCTGGTCACACTCTCCACTCTCTGGGTGGGTGAGACCTTGATGTACAAGAGAAAATGTCCCATGGAGCACATGTCACACTCCCTTATGCAGAGGGAGCCCTGGAGCTCTGGTTTTCCCCTCTGGTGAACGTTCCAGGAAAGCATCCAAGCAAAGGGTGGGTGGTTAGGACCTGGTTTCTGCACCACCCCCACCCTTCTCTTGGCGGGTCCCTTGAGGACCTGAGACATTACCTGGCTGGGTGGGACATGGAAGATGGCCACCCTTTTGCCATAGGACATCAAGAGCCTCACACAGAAGCCTGAGGCACCCAGGAACTGCCAATGTGCAGGTACCAGCACCCTGTCCTGACCTACCATCCTTCCCTCCACACCACTACTGCAGGCACAACCCCAGCTGCAGCTCCAGCTTCATAATGTCCTACGTGCTTTCCTGACGTAAGGGAGGTTATTCCTAGGTGAGGCAGAAAGAAGGCAGGAAGTACCAGTCTTGAGCTGGTATCTGGAGAACCACATCTATGGTGGAAGATGAACTAATGACCAGCATCCTGGTCCTGAGTGGAGAAGAACAGCTTCCAGGTGTCTGTTATTGCTGCATTCATCAAGACTTTAGAGCATTTGCATGGTGGCAGTGGGCAGCTCCCTGTCATTGGTGACATTGTGTCCACCACCACTTGCATCAGCTCTTCCTTAAAGGGTCTTCACAAGCATCAGCCTGGTACCAACAGCCCAAGGACTCAGCACCACAGCAGAAGCTTTTATCCCCAGGGATGGCCACAGAAAGCCCAAAGCAGACAAAGGCCAGGAAGAAAGTTTCCTCCAGTGGTGAGAAGTTGAGTCCAAGCTCCTGAGATGTGGTGCTCCCACCATTAGGCTGTGACACATTCCCTTGTGGATGGAGACAGATATGTCCCAAAGGTTCTGCTCCATCTCTTCTGCTCCTCAACCACCCGGGAGAGCATCTCCTTCAGCGCAGACAGGCGCTCAACCCTGGCCTGTTGAAGACAACCCAACCACTGACATCCCAGGCCTACATCCTCCATGTAGGCCTGTTCTCCAGGTCTCCATCATCTCCATAGTTCATTACCCTTGGCACCCACTATACCAATGTGCCTCTGAATCAACAGAGGCAGTTGTGTGGAGAACCCATGCGTGGCAAACAACATTGAGCATTGGGAGAAGACATGTCCTCATCCAGCTGCTCTGCCAGCCCTTATCTGGGGAAGGCGCATCCGGAGGGAACAAGGAAGAGCTAAAGGGGACATCTGGCTGCTCGAACCCTTGGCCCCCATCTCCATGTACCAGGTGAAGATCCTGGCGTCCTCTTGACTGAAGCTAGGCAGAGCGGCTGTGTCTCCGGCCCTCCTATCTCCTTGCAGAGCATGGCAGTTCCTGAATTGCCCAGCCACGGCGGGCCCTAATGGCCCAGAGCTGATGTTTTATTGTCGGGTTTAAAAGTGTAATTAGTTCAAGTGTAAACAAAAAAAAACCCCTTGCTTAATTAAGAATTTTTAAACAGGGCAGAGAGAGATTCCGGAAACATTAATGAACCCCAGGCAAGCACCATAAAATTGATCGAGGGANCCTTCAGTTTACTTTGGCCGCTTCGTGCCGGAGTGCATTTGGAAGCCGGTGTTTATGGCGATGGGTCTCCATAGAAATGCCTAATGATTTTTTATGCATTAATGGGAACGGTGGACAGCGGTGATATATTGTTTAAGGAGACAGAGAGGATCCTTTTAAGACTGACATGTTATAGATCAGAAGTGACGGGATGGGCCCTAGGTTGAGGTTCCCCGTGCCGCGGCCTGTTGGGCCCCTTAACAAGGATCAAATGCCAGCCTGTACCTTTAAGAGTCCATAAAAAGCACAAATAAAATCAAAGTGCTGTTTTCCCACCACCTCATCCCTCCCTTCGATGCTCTTTTTTCGCTAGTGCCAAGAGAAGCTAAATATATCTGCCTTTCCCGTCTGCTGGCCATCAGCTGTGTAGCTGGGAAGAGGGTCTGAGCTGTGGAGACAACCAGACAGCTCCCAGGACCGTGCTGCAGATGTGTGTCTCCTGGTTGCTCTGTTCTCTGATGTAGGTTGAACCTTCTGGAGCAGGGCAAGGTGCCTGGAAGGTCCTTTCTCTTCCCATTGACTGGGAAGCAGCCAAAGGCTCCACTGAGCTCTTCTCAAGGCCAGCTGGCCTCTCCCTGGCTGGTTGGGTTGCTTGCCATGAGGCACTGGTGAAGGTCAGCAGAAGGAAGACCCTTGAAGACTTTCTGTGTGTGGATGTCCCCTTGAAAGTGATGAGAGAGAAAGCTGGAAGGGTCCAGAGTAAAATGAAAGACAAAAAAAGGTCAAGTTCTCCCTTGGAAAAGGTCATCCCTCTTATTCTACCCTTGGGGAAGGTCATCCCTCGTTCTACAAACGGGAAAAGAGCTCTCTGCTCAAGAAAGGAGTCCTGCTGTGTCTCTCAGGCTGAAAGCCCTGTTCAGCTCGGAGTAAAGAGCAGCCCATGCTGTTGGCAGCTGAAGGACTTTGAAAGTCAAAGGCTTTTCACTTCCTGGTCCAGGCCCCAGAAGGTCCCAAACGAGTCTCGTGCAGTCCTCTGGAGCAGCCAAGTCCTGCAATTTTCTGTTCTTCTGGTCAAAGTTCCCTTTGCCAGACCTCCATACCACAGACAGTACCTTCTGGAGTTCTGCAGGAATATCTACTGTGTTCTCCCCCAGACCTCTGTAACAACACTATTTGATGCCCCCAAAATCCTCAGAGGGAAACTGGGTCCTTCCTGGGAGCCCACCATCAACCTCACATGGTTTTCCTCCCCTTAAGAGAGGTGAAGAAGAAACCAGCCACTGGTCTGTTCTGCTGGGTTTGTTGACATCTCCCTTCTGGCATACATGAACTCACTGCCTTCTATTCTACCTCAAAGACCACGACTTCCAAACATTTTATTCTTGTTCCTTCCCTCCATGGCTCTCCAGTTTGTCTGCCTTGGAATCTGTCACCTTGCCCATGCAATCTGCTCCAAGGGGACCTTGCTGAGCCAAACCAGAGGGTGACTGCCAGGTCTGACACGTGGCCTGACCCCTGCACAGTCCCCAGCCTGCTCAGGACCTTTCCCCAAAAACCAGAACATCGTGAGCTCCTTTGGACACTCAGCGCTAGCTCCTCGCCTCGAGGGATGGCAAAGACCAGGGCCAAGAGGTGACACGTGGGTCCTTCATGAGACCCCACTCTGGGACCTGTCCCCTCCATATCAGGGCTTCACTGGGCAGAGGGAAGACCCTGAGGGTCAGTGTGAAAGAAAACAGGTCCTCATACAACGGGTCTTGCTCAAACTCACTCATTCTCCTAACGGCATTATCTCGAGGTAGGAAAACTGAGGTTTGGGGAGTTCAGACCCCACCAACTCCATAGGTGCTCAGGTACCACCAGCCAGGTGGGGCAGGGAGGAATGGCTCCTGCCAGCTGCAGGAGGAGGAGGAGGAGTTGTCACATCACGTGGAAGAGAAGATCCGACCAAGGCCAGCAGCTCATTCCCACATGCTGCTTGGGGCTTGCTGGGTTATTTTTGACAGCAGAGGAATGTCCAGCAGTTTTCATGCTCCTGGCCACCATGGGCAAGTGCTGGTCCAGGGCATGTTGCGATGCCGAGGGCGCACGTACACCCGCAGCAGCGGCGGAGCCCAGAGCTCAGAGCCAAAAGTGGATGTGGACACTCCCGCGGGCGCCGGGAGGTCCCTGCCACGCTGTCGCCTCTCCCGTCCCATCAGACCTTGCGGCACGCAAGGCATCCAGGGCCGCGTGCCGCCACAGCACCCACCCCCCGAGCTCCCACGGGCGATCTGGGCTCCCCAGGGCTGTGTCCCTCCCGCCTCCTCTTCCGTCTTCTCCTCTCTCCCTCTTCCTTCATTATTTCTCCGCTCCTCCCACCCTCTCCCTGCCTCTCCTCCCTTCCCCTGGCTTTTGTTCCTTCTCCTCTTCCCCTCCCTCCTCCCAGAAACCTTCCCCCATCTCCAATCCCTGCTCCGGCTGCCCAGCCTGTGTCAATTAAGTATCGATCCCCTGTTCTCTATCAGTGGTCAGCTGAGCTAACCAGTCCTGCTCGGTGCTTTTCACAGTGATGAATAATAACAATAATAATAAAGGGGTAGTGGGGGGAGGCAGCTGCACTTCGTGCCTACAGCCCTTCACCTCTCCCTACCCCGCGCACGCCCGCCCTCGCCCCCTCCACAGCTACAGGCAAAATCGATAGCGCGCGGAGTCAGGAATGGAATATTTTTATCCTCTAATTGGGAAATGTGCTTTGACAAAGCCCAAGGAGCAGGGAGGGGGCCTGGAGATACTGTACCGAGCGCCGGGGAAGGCAGCGGAGCTCGGCCGAAGCGGGGACGCTGGGGATTCGCCGCTGCGGCTGGGAGCAGCGGGGAGGAGGTGGTGGCGGTGGGGACTTTGGGTGCAGGGCACGGCTCTGGAGGACTGGGACAGTGTTGGTCCCATGAAGGAGCCATCCCTGACCCAGGGGATGTCGATGCAAGGATAAAGAGAGGACAAAAAAAGCCCTTCCCCCCCCTCCCCAGCTCCCTGCCAGTGCTTGCTGCTGCAGCTGGAAGGAAGGGTGTTCCCTGTCCTGTGGAGTGAGGGGCCACCCATGGTGCTGAGCAACCTGGGATGCCACAACAAGGTGTCCTGGGAAGCCACCAGCCCACCCCAGGTTATCCTTGGGATATCTTTATCCTGCAACACCCCAGGCAGTTGGCACCGACGTGTTTGCAGAGGTGCCCACATGGGTGGCAGTCCTGCGGTGACCCTCGTGCTGTGGCTCCCAGCTTATCACAGCTAGAAATATCTCCCTGTCTCCAACCATGTGGGCCAGGGGAGGTGTCTGCAAAATATCCCCTTGCTCCAGTCAATCCAGCTGCCGGTGGGACAGACACCACCAGGTCTGAAGGCACCATGCAGACATTAGAAGCCACATCCCGGTCCAAGACACAAGAGTGCAGCTCGCCAGAGGTCAGTGCAAGGGATGCTGGAGAAGGACTATGGCCCCATATAGAGGACAACAACTATGGCTGAACCCCAGGGAAGGTGGCTGGAGATCTGGGGAGCCTCAGAATGTCTAGGGAGACAAGTCCATGGAGGGACACCAGAAAGCAAGTCCCAAGCCCAGGCCAGCCTCCATGTCAGTGCTAGGCACTGGCCATCCCCATTAGTCCCATATTGCTGATTGGCTCCATCCTGGTCCTGGTCCTGCTTCCAACTGGCGAGGTTTGCACTCCCCACCCACCCCATCCCACCACCCGCCTTGGCTCTGACACATCCAGACCCAGCCTGGCTCACCTCAGCAGCTAAGACCAACACTGCAGGGATGCTGTGGCTCTGCAGGGAAGGAGAGGAAGAGGATGGGTGTTTTCAAGGCTCTGCTGAGCCTCTTTTGGGACAAATAAAAGCCAATCCCTTCGTAGGAGCTGTGTGGCACCAGCATCTCTTAAGGGATGTTAAAATTATTAAATCTCTTTTCTAGAGCTTCTCCTTCCTGAGTCTTCCATAGCCTTTCCCACCAGCCTAGAGGGTCTGCAGTTATCAGGGCTATGGGGCCCCAGAGGAACCCACTGCTCTGTAGAGCTCTCAATCCCCCCAGGACCAAGAGAAAGGGCTGCTAGAGCCAGGCCCAGCCCAACAGTGGGGCTGGACTGGGAAAATTCTGGAGATCAAGCTCTGAGTCTCAACTCTACCATACAGCCCTGACCCCTTCCTTGGCTGCAGTTTGGGGTGAATAAATCTGTTGCCTCTAAATTAGCCTCCAGTCCTCAAATTGTGAGCATGTGGTGCTGTGCTTGGGTCTTAATTAGAGCTTCAGTCTTTGGCAACATAAGGACCCAGGGTGACAAGACTGGGGAGAAATCCAGCTGGGAAAGTGTGCCAGGCACTCAGGACCTCGTGCTTTAAATAGCCAGCGAGTCAGGAGCCCGGCTGCTCGGTTGGAGGGAACCTGATATGAAAATCAAAGAAAAGATGTGCAGAAATGGGTTGGGAACCTGCACAGCATCGGCTCCTTCATCAGACAGATATTGGGAATGGGGTTGACCTCAGCTGAATGAAGTGTATGGGGGAAGGATCCGGAAGGAAATGCCATTTAAAAGCTGAAATTAAATACTTTGACCTGCCAACGCGGGATATTTCAAATGATACTTCATTTCCAGGCTGAAGATGCCTGTAAGATTTCTGAGCAAGTTAAGAATTTACTAGATTTTAGTCTAATTGTATTTTCCCCAGTTGTGTTTCATGGGAGGAAGTGACAAGTTCTAGTTTAGGGGGAAAAAAGAAGCGTGGCCAGCAGGGCGAGGGAGGGGATTCTCCCCCTCTACTCTGCCCTTGTGAGACCTCACCTGGAGTACTGTGTCCAGTGCTGGAACCCCCAACACAAGAAGGACATGGACCAGTTGGAGAGGGTCCAGAGGAGGCCACAAAGATGATAAAGGGGCTGGAGCACCTTTCCTACGAGGACAGGCTGAGAGAGTTGGGGCTGTTCAGCCTGGAGAAGAGGAGGCTCCGGGGAGACCTTCTAGCGCTTTGCCAGGACCTCAAGGGGGCCTCCAAGAAAGATGGGGAGAGGCTGTTCAGTAGGGCCTGTTGTGACAGGACAAGGGGTGATGGGTTTAAAATAGAGGGAGGGAGATTTAGATTGGATATTAGGAAAAAGTTCTTTGCTGTGAGAGTGGTGGAGCACTGGAACAGGTTGCCCAGGGAGGTGGTGGATGCCCCATCCCTGGAGATGTTCAAGGCCAGGTTGGATGAGGCCCTGAGCAACCTGATGTAGTTGGGGGTGTCCCTGCTTCTTGCAGGATGGTTGGACTAGATGACCTCTGGGAGTCCCTTCCAACTCTAGCCAGTCTATTATTCTATGAATCTATGAAAAATCTGTAAATAAATATAAATAATATTTCTCATTACACTGGGCCAGGCTGGTGGTGGTTCCCTGCTCCCACCCAGCCCTGCTGAGCTGGGCTGGTGATTCTGGTCCTCAGCAGAATGTTGAACCTGGCTTGCCTGCTCCCAAGGACCCTAATGGAAACAGAATGTGACCCCAAAATGTGGCCTCTCTGCATATGGATGTTAAAACCTATTGGAATTCTGTCTTCAGGAACAAACGGTGGGTAGGGGAAAACCAACGGATTCCTCATGTTCAGGTGCTGTTTTGGGGGTATCACCTCGAGAGCATGGAGCTAGGGTGAAGGTCCCAGTTGCTCCTGGTGAGGCACCCCCCCGTGTGAAACCCACAAACACCACGAAAACTGTCACATTTTCCACCCTGGGAAGGAGTTTCTGAGCACAGAGTGGGGTCCCCCAGGGTCTGAAGGGGATGAGGCTGGGCTGGCCAAGGACCCAAAGGGCTGATGGCTGCCTACATGCGAGGCAGGGTGGCTGGGCAGACCAAATCTCACCCATCTCATCTACTTTAGTCTCAACCAACAACATCCTTGAGGAGTCTGAAGTGATCTGGAGAAGCCTGGGGTGTTTTAACACCGTCTTTTTGATCTGGTTTCAGGTTTGCTTTCAAACCCTTTAAACATCTCATCTGTTTGCAGCCAGCCCATGCCTTCTCCATAAGAGCACTCTTTGCCTTCCACTGGTTTATTTTTAGGCACAGTAGGATCTCTGTCTTCCTGTGACCCTGCTCACGAGTCCATCACAGGGATGGAGAAGGAGATCCAGCACCCAAACAACAAGTCTTTCCACCCAGCTCCAAAACCTTGCTGCCCCTAGATTTGATTTCGCTCCTGGATGCCCTGTGCCCTGCCAGCAGGGCCCAGGGTTTGCTGCCCGTGGGCGAGATGCCAGTTTGTCCATGCAAGGAGAGGAGGGTTGGTGCATGCCTAGGGCTGGGGCTGAGCCAATCTTCTCGGAAACAAAGACAAATTGGCAGCTCTGCCTCCCACAGCAGGGCAGAGAGTGATTGCAGTTGCCATAGCAGTGGGCACAGTCTTCTCCCTCCAGCCCTCCCTGGCAGCCTGGTTTATTTTTGGCTATTTTTTTTTTTTTTCCAAACTGTTTTGAGTGAAACTAAGAATGAGTTGGAGGGAGAAGCAAAGCAAAGTGTGATTCCCCTGCTTCTCCCCATGCCAAGGGGTGCACAGGGACATGTATGGCAAAGGCCACTGGGCAAATCATGGAGGCTGCGGCATCCTTCAGGGCGTGGAGTTGATGCAGCATCTCCATGACTGGGTCAGGAGTGGAGATGAAATGAGATGCCTCCATTCATGGCATGGCTAGGGCACAAATCCCAGTCCCTTCCTCTTTATCTAGACCCCATGAGAGCAATCATAACCTCCTTGGGGGAGAAGATGTCTGGATTAGGGAAGTATTTGCCTTCGTCATGAAGCACCAGGTGACCACCTGCCTGGCTGCTCCATCCTGTGGTTACAAACCTCCAAGTTGTTGGAAAGGACAAAAACTTGTGCCAGGGAGGGGGAGGTGGGTCACAGGCAGAAGGGCAGCTCTGAATCCCCATGGAAATCCTGTCTCTGAGCACCTTCCTTGGGTTGTCTGGTGCCCAACGCTCTTCCCCAGCTGACCAAGTCCCCAGGATGTGAGCTGTGTTGCCTCCACGTGTTCCAGGAGATGTCAGGGTCAAGGGCCTTGCAGACATCCCAGGAGAAAATCCTGCCCCACAGATTCCCAGGAGAGTATTGCTCACATGGGACTCCAGCCTAAGGGATGGACAACAGGACAGACAAACCTCAGGACAGACATGTCCATTCAGGACAGCAACAAGGGCTTGAAGAGATCTTTTGTTTAGTCTGGAGGCTCAGGGGAGACCCCATTGCTCTCAACAGCTACCTGAAGGGAGGCTATAGAGAGGTGAGGGCTGACCTTCTCCCTACTGACAGGTGATCAAGAGGAAGTGGCATCAGGTTGCACCAGGGGAGGTTTAGATTGGATGTTTGGAAACATTTCTTCCCAGAGAGGGTTGTTAGGCACTGGAATGGGCTGTCCAGGGAGGTGGTGGAGTCACCATCCCTGGAGGGATTTAAAAGATGGTCAGATGTGGTGCTGAGGGACATGGGGTAGTGGTGGGTTTGGTCAGTTGGGTTGATGGCTGGACTTGTTGATCTGAAAGGTCCCTTCCAACCAAGACAATTCTATGATCTACATGGGCAGAAGCCTGGTGTCTGGGTGAAGGACCTTCCAGAACATTTCTGATTATCTTATGGGATCTGTTGCTGCTCACTTCCATGTTCCTCGAAATGACCTCCCTTCTTATGCATCATTTATTTCTGGAGAACCTGGGACTAGGTTCTCCTTCAGCTTGAGACCAACCCTCATGGAGGACTTCCATGTAGGATTCACCAGGATCAGTAAGGTCCCTTCTTCTGATCCCCATGGTCTTAAATAATCTAGGAAAAAAAAGAAATAAAGCAGAAAATAGAGCAATAAATCTTGGTGGGGAGGCAGAAATTTTTAGGGTAGTTGACACAACAAATGACTGGGAAAGTTTGCAGAAGGATCTAAGGACATGAGGAGACTGGGCAATAAAAGCAGAGATAAAATACAGTGTTGATAAATGCAAAGTCATGCACATGAGGAAAACAACCTTAACTACCTACATACCACGATGGGCTCCAAATTAGCTATTACTGCTCAGGGAAGAGCTCTTGGACTTAATGTGGGTAGTTCTCTGGAAATGTCAGCTCAATGCTGGGCTGCAGTCAAAAAGGCAAATCAGATGTTAGCAATGATTAAGAGAGGGAACAGAGGAGAAATCAGAACACGTCATTATAGTCCTGCGTCGATCCATATTCGATACTCCCATCCCCTCCTGCTCTGGGAGCTGAGCAAGGAGAGGCACTGAGGTGGGGTTGGCTGGTTCCCATGTACAGGAGCATTAAGGGGCAGATGAGGAGCCCTAAAGATGTGAGAAGAGGGAAAATGGTTATTTTCTTCTTTTCTTAAAAGCAGAACGAGACAAGCTCCCAAATCTGTCAATAAGCAGGCTCAGAGCAAACCAGAGGGGATCCTCTTCCCCCCTTCGTGTTTGAGAGTTCCCTGTCTCTGGGCAGCTGAGACCCAAAGCATAAATGTGGTTGGGGGGGGGGAAGAACCACCCCTTGACTGGGGTGGCCAGTGCAGCCTCAGTTACTGGTCATTAAGCTGAAGATAAGGAGAAGCGGTTCAGTGTCAGAAGTGCCACCTTATTTCTCACCAGCTTTTCACTGGGGACAGGGATGTGCTGAGTGTCCCAAGGGTCTCCTGGAGTTCTTGGGAGGGATGAGAAAATCTGTGTGCCAGGAGGAGGGTGGCAGGAGGAAAAACCTCTCCCCATGAGACAGACTCATGGAAGCCCTTTGCTGCTCCTGGTTGATCTCAGTGCTGGACTGGAAGCGAGGGCTGAGTTTGGTCTATACTGTCCCAAAAGAGTTTTGAACCCAGGAGGTCTGGGCTTCCCTGCCAGGTGTAGCTGTTGCCTTCCTGTGGATGAGCAGATTTTGGGGGTTTGAGAACTAGGAAATTAGCTGTGAAAATCCCACATTTCTCTCCCACATCTCCCTCCTCACCACACAGGAGTAACAAGAAGCAGCAGCCCAGGGACCAGGACAGGCTGGGGACTGGCCTACTGGAGAGCAGGGGAGGGGAGAGGGATCTGGGGGTCCTGGGGAACAGCAGGATGACCATGAGACAGCAATGTGCCCTCGTGGCCAAGAAGGCCAATGGCATCCTGGGGTGTATTAGAAGGGGGGTGGTCAGTAGGTCAAGAGAGGTCCTACTCCCCCTCTGCTCTGCCCTGGTGAGACCACCCCTGGAATGTTGTGTCCAGTTCTGGGTCCCCCAGTTCCAGAAGGATGTGGAACTCGAANTGGGTACCGAAGGAGAAACTCTTTTCCTGTGAGGGTGCCAGAGCCCTGGGCCAGGCTGCCCAGAGAGGTTGTGGAGTCTCCTTCTCTGGAGATATTCCAACCCACCTGGACACGTCCCTGTGTGACCTGATCCAGGTGATCCTGCTCTGGCAGGGGGTTGGACTGGATGATCTCTTGAGGTCCCTCCAACACCTGATGTTCTGGGACTCTGTAACAAGGTCTCCCTTGCAGCCAAAACCGGAGAGCTTTATCTCAAGGAACATTTGAGCAGGGTCCTGAGGAATGTGCCTCCTTTCTCAGCCATTTAGAACATCACTCACCTTCTCTCCTCACCTTGTTTACCCATTTGCATGGCAAGGAAGACCACAGGGTGCCAGGTAAAAGCCAGAGGAGAGCCACTGCAGGCTCCTCAGGAGAAGTGAGCTTTGGGGAGGGGTGTTTGCGCTACTGCTCCTGCTGTTAGCACTTCGGTTAATGCCTCCACACTACCTTGTCTTTCAGTGGCAAACAATAAAGCTCAAGGTGAGCATCACCTCTGCCCTATCTCTTAGATTCGCCTCTCTCCTGTCCATCCATCACACGCCTGCTCTCCTGCAGCCGATTGCAGCCGACCTGCATCAGCTATTGATTTATTGACAGGGGCCGGGTCTGGAAGATTCAGGGAAGCAGCTCCCTACAGAAACGCTTTTCAGAAGTAGAGATTTGATTTTTTATTTATTCTTCTCTTCAATGTATGGATTTAACAAGCTCTAGGCAACAAAGAACTTACTCCTCCAGCACGCAGGCTCTCACACTCCCTCCATCTCCTCCCCTTGCCTGGCGGTAAAGTCATCTTTAAGGGATTACTCTTTAAGGGCAAAGCTCAGCCCTGTGTACAGAGGCAGCCCCTGGTGTCCCCCATGCTCAGATGCTGTGTAACCTCTGTGCTGACCTCTTTCCAAGGGGTAAATGTCTCCCTTGGTCTTTCCAAGGGGTAAATGTCTCCCTCGGTCTCCGTGTCGGTTATGTGTGTGTGGCAGTGTCCACATGAGACCTAAATTCCCTTTTGTTGCCATATTGAGAGGATGAACTTCCAGCTCAATCAGGCATCACGGACCAGAGGTACCCGTGGGTGTGCCCACCAGTGAGGCAGGGCACAGCTGGCAGCATCTGTACCTTTCTATTTCCTACAGCTGTGGGCTTCTTGGTTTGGTTTTCTTTAGCCCTTCTTTCCCAGCAGCTTGCTGGCCAGGAGTTTGATGAAACCAAAAGAAGCAGGAAAGGCCCTTTTTGCCATCTGCACTTGCTTTCAGTTCCTCCAAAACACCAGCCTGTCACCCAGGCTTTGAGCCTGGGCAATTCTCCTGCTGCATCAGCCACAACATCGCTACGGGTTCTGCTTCTCCTGGGATGTCCCCAGCCCCATGTGTCCCTTCCTCCACCTGCACCCTGCATCTCTGAGATGGGATGGGGGGTGGGCAGGGGGCTGTAATGAGGAGGAGGTGATGCTGCCTTGCTAGCTCCATGCTTGTGGCCAGCCCTGAAGTAGGGGATTGGCAGCATTTACAGAGTCATGGACATTCTGCTTTAGCAAACACTGAAGGTCCATTCCCATTCCCTGGAGACCCAGTGGGGCCAGTCACCTGTTGTGGGATGTGTCCTCGCTGACCCCTCATCCTTCCCAAATGAGGTTTTTTGGACTTTTATCTCTGGTTTTGCTCCAAATACACCAGCTGAGCTTTGGTGCATCAAAGTCACCCCCCCTCCACGTCCCTTTCAGGCTTCACCTGCTCAAAGTGTGGCTCTTGGCGCTCACACATGACCCCAGTCTGCCTGTCCCCACCATCAGAGGTGACTCCAGCCCCCCTCACCCTGCCCACGCTCCAGGAGGGATTTATTGGGCCGATCCTTTACAGACCTCTTGGTTTGAATAGTTAATGATGGGTGATTTCATTTGTGGCTGCATTAACCATCTGATTACTCTCCTGTGGAAGAGTAATTTGCAGACGATGGAGACAGATGCTTCCCAAACTATCAGCCAAAAGGCCTAATTCCTGCACAGCCAACTTTTTTAATTTACTTCCTGGCTGATTAAAAAAAATGTTTTAAGCAAGAGCAGGTACCAAGCTGGTGCTGAAGGCAAAGGCTGCCAGAGATGTTTTGAAGCCAGCTCTGCCTGCAGGCTGCCAGCACACAGGGCAGCTGCTTTGGGTAGTGTCTCTGGTGGCTCCAAGGGTGAGATTTGCCCTCCTGGAGGTCAACTGCTTGACTTGAGGGATGGGTTGGTGATGCTCAGGAACTCTCAAAGCTCTCATCAAGTTGTGATGATCCCATGTCTATCCTTCACACCAGCTCCTCCCGGCCCTCCTCCCACCGCCCTGCACCCGTTCCTTGCCGTGGGAAGAACGTGACTGCTTCAAACATGGGTCAGCCACAGCTTCCACCCCAACCCCTTTGACTCCTTGGGACAAAACATGTCTTGCAGTGACTGTTCATCCCCAAATTCAGAGGAGATCAGGAGCCAGCTGTCAGCGCCCGGCACACCGTGCGGTTCTGCCTCACCAAGGTCAGCTGCTTTCTGCAAGGACATTTGCAGAGTATCTCACTGCCTCCCTCAGCTCCACACAGGCTGCATTGCTCGTAAGGGCTTAATGATTACCCTTAGATAACTTTATTGGCTGAGAAGTATTGGCTAGCTTTGCTACAAAGACAGCCTCTTGCCTCTCCTCACAGCCAGCCACTGGTGAAGCCTCGTGGGAATGGGTGAGAAAACCTCAGGAGGGGATGGTCTGGGGGTAGAGCAAGTGGCCCCCGGTTGTCCTGGCTTGCCTGGAAACAAAGCAGGGGATGTCCATCCTTGGCTGGGCAACCTCTGTCTCTGTGAAGATTTCTGACCACTTTTCTCAAATGCTTTTCATTTCCAGAGCACTTTAAAGACATGATCTAATTAATTCCTCTGAGCCCTCGGGGAAGGAGGCAGGTAGGGAGGTGGAGCCCGGGATCCAGTGGTGGCTGGGAGCTGGGATTTCAGTTGTGGCCAGTTGGAAGGAGGAAAAAAACAAGACTGGGACATTTTCCGCTGCTGGCTGCGGCCTGGTGACACCCGTGTCACATCATGTGAGGGGCCTCATCCAGCCCACGGGGAAGAACTGACCCCCATCGCTGCAGTTGTGAGGGCAGCTAACCCCCCCCACCCCTCGGTGGAGCCCCTGGCGGGGTGGCTGCCTTGCCTTGGGGTGCCGAGCAGGGTCCCCAGCATCGCTGCGGAGGACGGGGTGGCAGGAGAGCAGCCCATCACCATGGAAACGGTACATCCTGTGGCGATGTGCATCCTGG